>CATIWR010569512.1:0-15654 GCA_949677035.1 Omphalea diandra | reverse complement strand
AAAATAACCTCATCATCCACCAAAGTGGTGACTCGGCATTCCCTAGGATCAAAGGTGACCTTATTACCTTTATCACACAATTGACTTACACTCAACAAATTATGTTGTAAGCCACTAACTAATAAGACATTATCAATTAATGAACAACCATCTTTACCTATGGTACCAATGTCAATTACCTTACCCTTGGCATTGTTACCAAATGTGACATCTCCATCTTCTTTCTCTTTAAGTGATGTGAATAGTCTTCTATTTTTGGTCATATGCCTTGAGCACCCACTATCCACATGTCAATTACTTACTTTGGTGGTAGTCACATTTTCCTACAAAATAAGAGTCAATCACCTTTTCTTTGGTACCTAAGCATATTTGGGTCCTAAGGGGTTAGTGATTAAAGGGTCCTCTAACTTGAGGTGAGCCTTCCTAATAAAGCAATGTATATTGACATGCCCATATTTCATGCAATAGTGGCATTGGAGATTAGACTTATTAGTCTTTCTCCTATGCATGAATTTAGTATGAGTACGAGGCCTTCTCATACCATGGCCATATGAATGTATGCATGGACACATAATATGAGTAGGGGTAGAGGATTTTCTATGAGGATGATTATGCCTTTTGTTATACATATAAGCATGATTGGCTCTTTAAGTCTTAGCTCTAGAGCCTTGGGGGGCCTTCCCTTTGCTTTTAGGCTTCGGAGGCTTAGTGCTAAGAGCACTTTTCTTTCCAATCACCTCATTGCTTGAGGTTTGAGGTTATAAAGCTCTAACAAATGTAGTTGCAGAAGATGATGAAGCTCCATTAAAACCTAGACCATGCCTAATTAAAGGTGGTCTTTGAGACACAATATGAGTGTCTAAAACCTTTTTTCCTTTATGGAATTTGGAGATTGAGCTTCTAAGCTCAATGACTTCTCCTTTAAGAGTGTTATTCTCCTTTCTAAGTGAGGCTAAGGAAGAAGATGATGTAGATAATTTTTCAACAAATTTCTTGAGTTCTTCATTAGAAGTGCTCAATTCATTTACAAGCTCATTTAGAGACTTGTACTCATCTTCTAGTTTAGAGCACTTCTTCCTATAGGTTATAACTTATGACTTACACTTGTCACACCTCATAGTTAGAGCTTCTAAAAGCTCTTCATCTATATCATCTACCTCATAATCAAAATTAGAGTGAGAAGATGTACTTACCTATTGCGAAGAGTCCCCTAATGCCATGAAGCATATGTTGGCCTCCTCTTCTTCTTCCTCATCTTCACTTGAGTCATCATCCCAAGTGGCGGAGAAGTTTTTCTTCTTTTCTTTGTCCCATCTCTTCTTCTTCTTTATCTTCAGACATTCATGCTTCATGTGTCCTTGTTTGCCACATTCATAACATGTGACAACATTTGTTCTTTCTTTTGGACTTTGGGCAGATTTCTTGAAAACTCTTCTTTCTTTTCTTCTCTTTATCAACTCCTTGGTTCTCCTTAAGAGCATGGCTAGCTCTTCTCCTTTTTTATCACTATCCTCTTCACATGAGGAGATATCTACTTTTTTCTCTCTTATTGAAGCTTTAAGACCCATGGTTCTCTTTTCTGGTTTTTCACCTTGGCCCCTTAGCTTCTTCATTTGCTTATCTTTTTGAATAGCCAACTCATGAGTCAAGAGCTTGCCAATGACCACATCAGTTGGGACCTTTCTAATCTTCGGATTAGACTCTTGAATACTGCACACCCTAGCCCTAAATTTGTCAAGTGGAAGAGTTTTAAGGATTTTGGTGTTTACCTCATAATTTGTGAGTGCTCTTCCAAACTTCTTCATATCGGTGACAATGGACGAGAACTGGTTGGTCATTTCCATGATGTTCTCATTGTCATTCATCATAAAGAGTTCCCATTCGATGACATACATCTCCAAACGACTTGACTTCACTAGAGTTATGCCTTCATGATAATGCTCTAGAGTCTTCCATATGGCATGTGTGGTTTGACAATGTTGCACTCTCTCAATCTCTTCTTTAAAGAGTGAGCTTAGGAGAATGTTCATTGCCCTCTTGTTTTTGCCATTTGACTTCTGATGAGCTTCTCCCCATTCATCCCTTGGGATTAATTCTTCATTGCCATCCACAACTTTGGTAGGAGGCTTCCATTTCTTGATTACAACGTCCCAAAGGTCCAGCACATCTATGTCAAGATAGATCTTCATCCTATACTTCCAATGAGTATAGTCGGCTCCATCAAAATATGGTTTTAGGTGTAAGTAGATTGCTTCTTTTGCCATGTTCTTTTTTTACGCAATAAAGGTTTGATTTGTGAAAACCTTGCTCTGATACCACTTGTTGTCCCTTGGCACCAAGAAGGGGGGGTTGAATTGGTGTATAAAAATTTCAAAAAAACAAAGAAGAAGGGAAGAATAATGAGTAGAATGGAGACAACAATTTATAGTGTTTCAGGTATAATTGACCCTACATCCACTCCCCAATCTACCAATTGGGTATTTCACTATCTCAAGGTGTTTTCAAGCTCACGCTAAACTATACAACTTGTGTTTTGATGGCTCACACACAATCTTACAACAATGTGTTTTTAAGCTAGCACACAACCTCACAACAATGTGTTTTTAGGCTAACACAACCTCACTCAAGTGTTTCACTAGGCTCACACTTAAACATTTCTTTAAGTGTTTCTACAGGATAACACTACAACCTTACAACTTGGTGTTTAATGCTCACACCTAACACTTACGATTTCATAAAGAAAAATGAAGAAAATGAGTAGCAAAGATTGAGAGCTTTAATGACTTGTAATAAATTTCTTAGCAACCTCATTCATGGTTGTTTGATGGAGTATTTATACCCAAACTTCACCAAAGAGACGTTGCAGAACATAGCTCACAAAATCTTTGAAACATGCTTGATAGAATCTGCATTAAATGCTTGACAGTTTCAATTCACAGTCGCTACAAATTTCTAAAGGAAAATCCTGTTTGTGTCTAATGGCTAGTCCACGTGGCAGCTTCTAATTAGTTCACCAGGAAAATATAGTCATTGCCCTTTTACCTACTTTCAGAAGTCGCGGTCTCAAGCTTTCTTGTACAGGACAGGACATAGGACGCAAATTCGTCTGCCAAAAATGGTTGTCTTCTTCTTCACGATTCGTGGTCGCTACTAATAAGATGCCTTCATGAAATTTGACTTTCAACGGTCTACTGGAACACATGTCATACTGTGACTATGGACTTGCTTCCCTTTTGAGTCACTTCGAAATTCGCGGTCGTAACTAGGATGTGACACACACTACGATTTCGAATGTTAATTTTGGACTCTTTCATTTGGATGAATTGCGGCTGAGAATAGCTCCACGATTTCGCCTATCTGCTTTCTAGCAATGCTTCTTTACAGATCGTGGTCGTGAATACAAAGTAGCTGTCGCGATTTAGAAGTCATTTTTCATACTTGAGGAATTTTTGAGCTTCATCCAACTTCCAACTTAGATAAAAACTAAAGGCTACAAAATAACACTGATTTGAAATATTAGACATGATCAATCTCCTTTGTCAAGATCAAAAGAGGTCCAAGACTTGGGTTAACTACCCTAGTCCAATAAATTAGAATTAAGGATTTAGGGATCAAAACAATATGAGTTTGATTTAGGAAATTAGGAAATGGGGCACCATTAAGATTGGGTAAGGCAAATGAACGAGCATCTTGCCCTAAAACATGCTAGAATTTTTGGAAAAAAAGAGGAGATATACCATCTAGACTTGGGGATTTATTTGGATGCATTTAGTTAATGGACTAACTACCTCATCCTTGGAAAAAGGTCTCTAAAGAATTTACAAATGAGCTTATGATAAACAGGGAGTAAACCCCTGAAGAGCTTTGTCAATTCTAGCTAGGTTTGATGTATCAAAAGGAGATTGAAAATACTTTATAGCAACTTCAACTATATCCCTATCCTTTGTCTTCCAATATCCCTAACTATTCATAATACCATGAATGGTAGTTTTCTTATGTCTTTGTGAAGCTTTATGGTGAAAGAAAGTCATATTTCTATCCCTTTCTTTCACCCAAGTAATTTTACTATATTGTTTCCTCAGGGATTCCTCCATATCTAACAACCCATTAATCTCATTTTATAGCACCTGGCTTGTTGCAAAATTGCATAGTACGAAATAACATTATACAACAACATGAGCAAGTTGTGCTTGACTCAAATATGGTCTTGAATGTTTCCAACATTATCCCGATTCCAAGACATCACCCATGTAAACATTCCTTTAACCTATAGCCCATATCCTCATTCAAACCAAATTTGTTGCTTTCCTTCCATTTTTCTTTCACCACAGCATCACAACCCTCATTTTTAACCCATAATGATTCAAACTATCTTATAGCCCTACCTATTTTTTTGAATTCTTATGGTTTAGGACCAAAAGAAGTGGAGTATGATTTGAGTTTTCCTTTGTCAAAACTAGAAACTTAGAATTCGAAAAACTTATTGTTGGTTGGAGATGACAGATGTGGCAACCCAATAAGTGGATGAATTGGGTTATAAATAAAAACATAAATATAAACAAACTAAGCAGAAGCAAACAACACAGATCGACATAAGGATTTTATAGTGGTTTAACAACATGTCTACACCAATCCCTAAGCTTTCACTTAGGCCTTTCTATTCTTTTTCCAAGCTAAAAAACAAAATCTTCCCTTTTCCAGGCTAAGGAAGAACCTTTCCCTTTACAGGCTTAAGGGCAAACTTTCCCTTGGTATTTTTCTAGGCACAATACCAACATTTACAACTATTAGCAACAATTAATCCAAACAATGTCAATGCCTCTCAATTAGGCAGCAAATATACTATTAGTGCTCAAGAAAATCTACTTAAACAAAGAGTAACAAAGTAATCTCACTCTACCCAAATACAAAAGAAATACCAAAAGGGTTGAACAAATAGCTTGCAAGATGTTCTTTAGTTGTTTACAAATATTCTCCAAGGTTTCTAACCTTATTCTAGTCTTCAAAAAATGTGCCTTATATATCCAAACTCCAAAAGTAGTCATTGGAATAATTAATGTTCAGTCTAATAGCTTTTTATCAAAACTTGTTGTTAAAAGAGACAACAACTGTTGTTCTTAATCAACCTTGTTGAACTTGTAACTATTACTTCCAATGCCTATTAACTATGACTGCAATGCCTGTTGGAGCAAAAACAATCCTTGTTTTTCATTTGCAGAAAGCTTAAACTTTGTGCTTTATTTTTCAACATCTTGCAAACAAGCTTCAATGTCTATTAAGCAATTTACAATGTCTGTTCAAATCTCCTTTAATGTTGGTTGAGAAGTGCTAACACCCATTTTAAGTTCCAGAAGCTTTAACTAAATCTAAGGCACTTCTCCAATGGCTATTGCGAATATACAACGCCTATTGTGAGGGCAAGATCAACTCTCATTACGAAAACACAATGCCTGTTATGAGCTTCAATGTCTACAACTATGTCTGACCAATTGTCCAATGCCCCAACACCTATTGGCAAATTTTTAATACCTGTTGAATCGTCCAACGCCTATTGAGAAACCTTCAATGCCCGTGGCGAGGTCCAAAATGCATGGCTCATGTCATACCAATTGTTCAATGCTTGTTGTGAATTGTCCAATGCCTGTTGAATTTTCACAACGCCCATTTCGAATCTCATAATATCCATTCTTATATAAAAACACTGGGGGTCAGATACCCTCCAAACATCCATACCATTCTCCCCCAATAATCTCTCATTAAAGAATACAAACATTAGAACTTCTCTTGGTTTTATTATCATTCAAAAAACATCATTTAAGTAGAGGAACCTTAGAGTCATATGTTCTCTAAGCATTCACAACATTTTCTCTGTAGCATTCATAACAATCTCCCTTTTTGAATGATGACAAAACCAAGATGCTTAGATACTAAATAATCAAAACTTAAAAACACATTGGATACCAAATGTTAAAACACAAAACTATATAAAATATACCAATCAAAATATCTATACAAAGCTAGATACCAAATATGCCACATAGGATACCAAATGTTGAATGTTAAAAACATATTAAATGTATCGAAACATATAAGTTCAAACAAAAGTATCCAACCAAATTAAGTGACACTAATCAAAACACATACCAATCAAAGCATCCATAAACTCTACCCCCTTTTTGTCTGACAAAAGGATATACAAAAAAACTCTCCCAAAAAAATTCTCCCCCATTTGCAAACATTCCAGCAAATTTTCTAAAAAAAATAAAGCAAATAGGATGATACCAAAAATACAGAACACTTAGAGAAAACTCTCCTTATCTATATGTTTTCTTCTAACAAATCTCCTAAGATATTCAAATAATAAATACGTTAACATTACTTGGGGCTCACATGTTCTATTCATGTGTTCAGGAAAGCAAGAGATGAAGGATAGTAAGTAAAGATTCATAATTTAAACTCCCCCTCAGCAAAAGCATTTTAAACAAAAAAAAAAAGATAGAGATACATTATAGTTAATGATTTCTTAAAATATAAACTCTTCTTTAAATTTTCTAGCTCCAATCACCATTTGATTCTCCATTTTGAGCAGAGGGTGGGGAACTTCCAAACCTTCAAATTAAACTTTCTTTGGTACCCATTGTCTTTTGGGTCCATAGGGAGTTAGCGACAAAAGTATGTTCATCTCTCAATCTAACATAACAAACTATGCTTCCAAATTTTTCACAATAAAAGCATTGCCAAATGACTGAGCTCTTAAACTCATTTGTAGAGCAAGTGTGAGGTGGCATCCTAAAGGATTGATGCCTAACAAATGAAGAAACCTTTGTGTTCTTGATATGCCTAGTTTCATAAATAAACGTATGATTTGCCTTTGGCTAGTGAGAGTGAAAGTAGTCATAATCATGCACATGTGAAAATTTTCTTCTAGTTGAAAAGTATAGCACATTTTGCCTCTTTTGTCTTGTATGATGCATATATATAAGCATGATTAATCCTTTGCCTAGGCATTTTAATGTATGCATGTGTTGGTGTTGTGCTCTTAGGTTTTGCATTAGCATTAAGAGGTTTGTGATTCAACACCTTGGATACTAGGTATTCTAAAAGCTGAAGCTCTAACAAACACACTTTTAGAAGTAAAGAAAGAGACATGATTATATCCAATGACATGTTTCACACTAGTATCTCTTTGGGAGCCCAAAAGCAAATCTATTTTTTCTTTTCCTTTAGCAAAATTTCAACAAGAGTTTTTCAAGTCCAAAACCTTATTTTTTAAACTATCATTTTGTTTAGAAAGAGTTTCATAAAATTTCTTTTCAGAATTTAACTCTTCATTTTCCCTTTCTAAAACATCAATTTCATTTTAAAATTCTCTTTCATTTGAATCTAAGAAAAGTGTTTTTGAAAGCAATTTCTCTTTTCTTTTTCTCAAACATTCAACTTCTTAAAGAGGCTCATCTTTAATTTTAGAAATGGAGGAAATTTGATTTATCAAAGATTCATTTTCATTTCATAAAATCTTGTTTCTATAGAAAGAAGTATCCAAATCATTATTTGTTGATTTTAGGCCCTCAATAAGATTTTCTACTATGAACATATCATTGACATCATCATCAAGTTCACATACCTCATTTGGAGAGACCTCATTTGATTCATCCTTTATGGCTATTAAACATCCATCTTTCACTTTCCTTTTGACCTTTGTCTTCTTTATCTTTCTATTGCAAGAGAATTCATCATCACTTGTGGATATGGAATTCATTAGGCTTATTCTCCTCCTTTCCTCTTGATAATGGTCTTCGAGCTTCATTGATATACTGCTTCCTTTGGTTAGAAAGTTTCCACATAAAGAAGACTTAATGATTGTCATGATAGTATCCCTCTTGCACTTAAGTTTTAAAAGAGGTTAGGCTTTATTACCAATTATTGGTTGGAGATGACATGTGGCAACCCAAGAGGGGATGAATTGGTTGTATATAAAAACATAAATACAAACAAAACTAAACAAAAGTAAACAACACAAATCAACACAAAGATTTTATAGTGGTTTGGCGTGCCTATTCTACTCCTTAAGCTTTCACTTAGGCTTTTTTACTCTTTTTCAAGCTCAAGAACAAAACCTTCTCTTTTCTAGGCTAAGGAAGAACCTTCCCTTTTACATACTCAAGGATAACCTTTCTCTTAGTATCTTTCTATGCACAATACCAACCTTTATAACCACTAGAAAGGATTGATCTAAGCAATGTCAAAGCCTTTCAATTAGACAATAAATGCACTATTAATGCTCAAGAAAACATACTCTCAAAAAGAGTAACAAAGTAATATCACTATACCCAAATGCAAAAACAATACTATAAGGTTTACACAAATAGCTTGCTAGATGTTCTCTAATTGTTTACAAATGTTCTCCAAACTTTTTAACCTCACTCTAGCTTTCAAAAATGCTCTTTATATAACCAAACTCCAACACTAGTCATTAGAATAGTTGATGTTCAGTCTAATAGTTTTTTTTTTTCAAAACTAGCCATTAGAGGAGACAACAACCATTATTCTTCATCAACCCCTATTATAACTGAAATGGTTACTTCTATCACCTGTTGTCCATCATTCAACACTCATTGGCTTTGACTACAATGTCTACTAGAGCTAATGCTCATTGTTGATTTTAAGAAAGCTTGAACTTTGTATTCTATTTTTCAACATCTTACAAACAAGCTTTAATGCTTGTTAAGCAATTTGCAATGCTCGTTGCAAACTCCTTCAGCACTGGTTAAGAAGGGCCAACACTCATTTTAAGTTTTAGAAGCTTTAACTCAATCTTGGGCACTTCTCTAATGCCTGTTGTGAATATACCATACCTATTGTGAGGGTAAGATCAACTCCCATTATGAAAATATAATGCCTGTTGCTAGGTTCAATATGCACAACTATGCCTGACTAATTGTCCAATGCCTCAATGCCTGTTGGCAAATTTTCAATACCCATTGAATTATCGAAGACCCATTAGAAAATCTTCAATGCCCATGGTGAGGTCCATAATGCATAGCTTATGTCATACTAATTGTCCAACACTTGTTGCAAGTTGTCCAGTGTCATTGAATGTTCACAAGCTCGTTTGAAATCTTACAATGCTCATTGAATGTGCACAATTACAACTCTTATACAAAAAGATTTAGGGTCACATATCCTCTAAGCATTCATACCATTTTCCCCCAACATTCTGTTTTTAAAGAATACAAAAACACTAAAATACAAATATTAGAACTTCTCTTGATTTTGTTATCATTCAAAACACATCATTCAAAATAGAGTTAGACCAATGCCTTGGGGTCACAGTTCTCCAAGCATTCATAACATTCTCTCCCTAGCATTCATAACACTCTCTCCCTAGCATTCATAACACTTGCCAACCATTCCACATTGTCCACTACCCTATTTAACCTTTCCTTGATGCCCATATGATCACCATTACTTTGACTTCATGTAAATTTACTTCTTTGACAATTGAAGTCGACGAGTCCACAGTCATCAAAATAGGCTCTAAATTTGTCCATCATCTCAAAATCCCTCCTATTCCCTCTTATCTGTTCATAAACCCACATAATCTCATTGAGATCCCCTCCCACCATGCATCTTTCATGAGTTTCTTTACCTAGATCCCCCAAGAGATCCTAAGATTGATGTTTATCATTATCCCCAGACCACCTATAGAAATCGATTATCCTCTAATTCAACCCCATAACATTGGTAATAATGTCCAAGTCAATGTGATGTTGCGACCACGATTGAATAGACACTGACAATGAGGCATCTTAACAAAACATCACACCACCATCTCTTCCTATCCTATCGACTATAAATAAATCCTTAAAACCCAGCCTATTGCACACACTCCCCATCCTAGCTGCATCAAATATTGTCTCAGAGAGAAAGACAATACTCAAGGCATATTTATGGCATAAACCAAATAAAGTTATGACTGTACAGGGATTCCCAGACCCTGACAGTTGTAAAACATGGTAACCATTATTGACAACAGACTCGAACAGTGTTTGAGTCGGTCGAAATAACTGTGGTACTTATAGGTAGCACTAACCTTTTCTTCAGTACCTTTTGACTCTCAATCTTTATCTCATCAACATCATTCTCTAGCCCCTCGATCCCTTTTCACTTTACTCTAATATTTATCCTTGTTAGCTCTCCTCCCCGGACCCTTTCCCTCGCAGTTGTTTTCCATTTTTGAAGTTTATTTTTGTTCCCTTTACCACAGGGCAGGCTTTTAGTGTTAGCAAACTCATCAATGACAATAAGAGGTAGTATTGAGAATGTCCTTAACCACTACAACTCGCTGCACTTCACCCTCATTATCATTCAAATTCAAAGATAATGTATGAGAACCTCCCAGTACTTCTACACCATCTCCCCCTAACTCTACCTTTAATTGTCTCTCCATGATTAATAATACCCATCTCATGTACAATCGACTCCTCCCCATCGCTACCTTCCTCACCCCGTCCACTCTCGGAAATGTCATTATTTTGATTGATACCCCTTGTGATCATGTCCTGGTTATTAAGTTTATCATCACCGCTCCTATTGCCTCTTCTTATCACCTTCCCCCTCTTTGAAGTTAAGTTTCTAAACTAGCACCTTTACCAAGAACTATTCCCTTTCCTTGTCGTCTTTTTGGTTCTTCCTAATGCTAAGTTTTCATGTATTTTAATAATTAATATTTTTAATTTTATTTTTCTATTGTTAATAATTAAAAAAATTGAAAAAGGTTAAAATTATTAATGTTAATGAAAAAATAAAATATAAAGAATTAATTAAATTTAAAAAATTTATACTTTTTACATTTAGATATTAATTAAAATATTTTATTATGTAAATAATGCTTTTAAAATTTTTCTTTAAAAAAACACATACTGAATCTTGTAATGACAAATGCTACATGCTTTATTTTGCTTTATAATTGGTCACCTATCAATACTTGGCTACTAATAGAAGCACGTTGGTGATTTTAATTTTAGTTTTCTAGCAATCTCTCATGAACATCAACCCTAGATAAATTCAACTAAATTAAAATTTTGAATTAAAAATAATTAAAATAAATAGATAACTCAAAATATCTAAATTGAAACTAAATTAAATAGAATCGAATGAATTTTATATATAAATTATTTAAATATTTATATATACTATATATTATATATAAGTCATTTATATTTTAATAAATTATATATATTAAATAAAAATTTTAGATCTAAATGTGTATGTTTTTTATTTATTTTATCTAATTTTTTTAATAATCACATAATCAAATTATACTGAACTGAAATAAATTAAATCAAAGATAACTTAAATCCAAATTTAAATAAACTGAAATTCAAAATATTCAATTTAAAATTCTCTCATGGGTGTGTATTAATGCTTTCTGCTCATTTTTATAATGAGAAGAGCGTGAGATTTTAGTTTAGTGGGAGTGGTGTGAGATTGAGATTTTAAATTTAAAAATTATAACGAGATGATTACTGCATAATTCTTGTGTGATCGGAAGTAATAAGAACAAATAATGAAATAGTTGTTGCATCAATTTTAATTTAGATGAGTCCCTAGGTCTTAGGGTTTCTTTTTCCTTTCTAGAAATTCTGTCTCTAATCGTGGGTTAGGGTTTCGATTTTTTCTTTCATATGTGTCAGCTATCATCTTTGATTCCTCCCATGTTTTTGTTCGTTGCTTTTCCAATTCATCTGATCCCATTGGTTTATCCAAGATGTGTCTTCTTGTTTTGTTTCTGAGTTTAACCACGTCTTCATTTTTTTGAGTCTGTCATTAGGTGTGGTTTGGTCCTTGTGGTCCATCATTGTTTCTTTCATGTTTTGTTATTGTTGTTTAAGTCTCGCTTTTTTCCAAATCGATTTGTATAGAGTCTTGTTAGTTTTTGTTTTGTACTTTTTTATGGTACCAAACCTCTACATTCTATCTAGGTTTTGTGTATTTATAATGCTTGCTCCTTTTATGAGTTTAACGAATAATGAGTCTGAAGAGATAGTAATAGGGGATGGAAGTGGAGGCGGAGACATCGAGAGGAGTACATCCTTATGCCTTGTTGGAAAATTATGGACTGCGCATGGGTATTTTGAGACTATGAAGAAAATTTGGAGGCTTTTGCATGGAATGGTGGCAAAGTTAGTTGAATCTAACTTGTTCTATTTTCAGTTTAATAGCAAAAAAGATAAAGATAGGATTCTAGCTATAAACCATAGCATTTCCATAAGAACCTATTGGTTTTAAAAGAATTGTGTAGTGATGTCCAACCCTCACAAATGAGATTCAATACGATTCCATTTTGGGTACACTTTTATGATCTTCCAATGAAAGCTAGATCGTGAGAAATGGTGGCAATGATAGGTATAGGTTAGGGAGGGTATTAGAGGTTGATGGAAGTACTTTGGAGGGTTTGAGTTGTTTTATGCATTTGCATGTGGTGCTTGATCTTAACCATCCCTTATAATGTGGTTCCAAACCGGTACTCAATAAGGAAAAACAATTGGGTGTTCTTTAAATATGAACAGTTACCTATTTTTTGCTATGTATGTGGTTGTTTGGGTTATGAAAGAGAGATTGTGCAAACTTTGAGGACAGTGAATCTGAACAACATAATGGTGATGAACATTTGCTATATGGAGAGTAGATAAGGGCTTCATCATTAAGGGTAGTTAAAAAGCAATGATGAGGCCAAATTTAGAGTATGAAGGGCATCGTTTTGTCAACCAGGCAGTGGAGGTAGGCAAGAGGCTAGGCTTGCTATTCCAGTTGGGAAGTGTGGGGATATTGATACATTGAATGAGTTCGGTGATGGGGTTTTGCTGCAATGGTGGAGAAGATGAAGTCAGTCAAAGTTAGAGAGAATGTTGGGCAATACTATCATTAAAGTGTAAGTAATAATTCATCTTCTAATCCTAAGGTGACCCAAACAGATTTAGCTGACGTAACCACACCAGCTCTATAAAATTTAGCCTGCCAAGCTAATCAGTCCCCTCCTCAACATTTTATTACCATGAGCATGTGCCTAGCACCTTAATTGACCATCACATAACACCTGTACCTAGCAGCACTGTGCCCTCATCCCATATATCCAACACTCTTATACTTAAACCCACTCTCGAAACCACTGAAATCCTTTCCCTTTTAACCTTATACAACAAAAGCCAACTACCATAAACCCATCCATTTCTATACTAGAACCAAATTTGACCCATGCTAGTGTTGCAACTGAACCACAAACTAGCCCAACTCAAACTCCCCAAACAGCTTCTACCCATATGACAATATCTACTAAATCTGGGTTGCGAAATGTTAAGATTTTGCACAAAAAGGTAGAAAACAAGAATCCAAATTATAAACTAAAGGTGATTGGGAAGGAAGACAAATGAAAAGGTGTTGAAATGGAATGGTTGGAGATGGGACGAGATTCTAAGCAATTGAAGGCTACTGAATTGGCAAAAGTTTTTCAAACTTACTTTACAACGGCGAAGGTTGCTATGCAGCCCCTTCCAGAGCCATGAGTCTTCTATCATGGAATTATCACGAGCTTGGGAATCAAGCAACAGTTTGCGTGCTAAAATGTCTTATACTGATGTAAACAGCCAAGGCTAAAGCAAAGGATCCACTTCAACTTTAAGGCCCAATCATAAAGGGAAGGCTAAAGAAGTTTTAAGGATGTAATTAGAGCATTCATACAATAAGGAATTACACTTTGATTAGCCCAAGAAGAGCAAAAGATGTGTGAAGCCAATTAAAATATGATAGGAGCTTAAACTCTTCAAATGGAGCACTTAATTTAATATAATGGAGCCCAACTTATGGAGAGCATCCAAGCATGACCCAATTCGGCCAAGGCATGTAAAAAGAAGCCTAAGGCATGTAAAAGGAAACCCAAGTCTTGTAAGCAAGGAAATAAGGCCCAAAGTCAAAGATTCTTGCAAGATTTCCTTAGTTGGCAATATTTCCTAATGCCATTAGGATTTCCTCATTAGGTTGAATCCTTTTCGTTTTCTATTTAGGAAGAGTTGTTCTTTAGTTAGGAAAGTATCTTGGTCTAATCTTGTTGACCAATCATAATGTTTCCTTAGTTTTCCTATTTAGTTTAGGATTACCTTTTCCTTATTACGTTAAGAAATATTGAATTCTGTTAGGGAATGTAAACCAAATCCTAATTGGTTTTAGAATAAGCATTGTAAGGCTATAAATACCCCTCATATTCTACAAAAGAAATTAATTGAATCAACATTATTATTGTTAGCAATTTTGCTTGTGAGATTAAATTCTCTTCTTGAGTTCTTGAGTGGACTTGGTGAGATTATTGAGTGAAGGCTTAATAATTTCACAAACATGTTAATTTTGATCCTAAATTAGCTTGGTTAATTTAAGTTTTGAGTTAACACAACTTTGAATCTTTATAACTTAGGTTGCTAGAAACAAGTTTTCTAGAGGTCTAGTTGGGATTTGAATATCAAAACTCCAATACTTAGTTTGATAGAATTTTAGGCAACTATTCTTTAACATACGGGTAAGGATCAATCCAACCTTATTCGTATCATTTTGGTATCAGAGCTAAGGCTTCAAATCAAGTAAGTTATCCCCAAAAGTTATCGTTCTTTGTGTTCTTGTTGTTTTTGCATCAAATCAGGTCCTATCTCCTTCATAGGACTAATTTTGTTTGATTTTTGTTCTATCTTGTCCCAGTCCATTTTCTTATTTTTCTCCCATCAAATTAGTTTGTCTTATCATATTAATCATTCTTTTATGATAGAACTTAATTCTAGTTCGTTTGCATAAAGAAAATCACAAAAAAAACTCTTACATTGTTATTAGCACTCTATCATTGTTTAATTTAGTTATTCTTGTTCCATTGTGTTTCCATTCTATTTTTCTTTGATTTCCATCTTTAAATTAGTGTGTTTCATCATCCAAAAATGTGCTTTCATCATTAGAATCTAATTGGAACATATTGCTTTTCAAAATTTCCTTAAAATAAGGAAAATAGTGAATTGAGCAATTCTAGCACCAATTTTGTTCTACTTGTTCAATTGAGTTCCAATCTATTTTTTTTCACTTTCCATCATTAAATTAGCTTGATTCATCATCCCATATCAAATTTCATCAAAAAAATCGCATACTTTTGTAAAATTTCCTTAAATTAAGGAACTTTGCAAAATAAGTTTGTTTTTTTTTTTGTTCTAGTTGGATTTTTTTGTTTCTTTCAATTCAAATTCATTTTTCTTTGTGAATTAACCTTTCTTGAGTTCTCAATTGCAGATTTGAAGTGTTTAATTCAAGAAATTCCTTGAAATTTAGAAGTTTTCCAAAATTTCCTTAAATTAAGGAAACTTGATTTTTAGCTTGTTTCTTGCAATTTCTTCATTGTTTCTCATTCCAATTCATTCTTTTTGTGTCAAATCACTTTTTTTTGGTGTTTCTTAAGTGTCTAGGGCTGAACCACATCATTCAAATTCAAGGGGAAGGTGAAATTTTGAATTTGCCCCTAATCTTACTTCATTCAGCTTCTACTTGATTTTTGCATGTTTTTGAGTTGTTCTTTGTAATTCTTTCAATTTCAATACTATTTTAAGCTTCCAAGGTCCAAAAAAAAAA
>CATIWR010569443.1:0-24870 GCA_949677035.1 Omphalea diandra | reverse complement strand
TATATATATATATATATATATATATATATATATATATATATATATATATATATATATATATATATATATATATATATATATATGTGTGTGTGTGTGTGTGTGTGTGTGTGTGTGTGTGTGTGTGTGTGTGTGTGTGTGTGTTTAATTAATATATTTTTGAAAGTATTTTTTTATACTTATTATAAACATTTATATTATATTTAAATTATTAATAAATTTATTTATGAGCTAACTTACAAATTTACTATCGAGTTGGCTTTCAAGTTTAACGAGTCAAATATTGGTAACACTGATATTGACTTATTAAATTAACAAGTCAAACTCAAACTTGATTTTAGTAGTCATTTAATAAATGAGTCAGGTTCAAATTATTTTTATTGAACCAAGTTTCACACAGCATGTGAGTAGTTTTAGTTCAATTGTACCCTTAAATATAGAGTGAATTTAACATAATGAAAAAGATAAGGATAATTTTGCAAATTTTATTATTTGCAGTTTGGTTCCATTTTATTAAAAATTAACATTAAAAGTACAAGAATTTAATAGAAGGATATTATAGCGTATCGAGACTAAATTTTAAAGAAGTTTTAGTATAATATATAAAAGTAAAGAACTAAATAATATAATATGGTAAAAATCAGAAGTCAAAATAATTAACTCTTATTTATATAAGAAAGATTTTTAAAATTGTAACAAGTATAAAAAATTAAGTATATATTAGAGCACATTTTGAAGTATAAATATTTTTCATTTGTGTTTTAATTAGCTCATTAAGAATATTATTTCTTAATTTCAAATAGTAATTGAAAAGATAGTACTTATTTCATTGAGCATAAATATTGATATGAAATCAAGGACAGGAAATTTTCATCACTAATTGCTAAGGGATTCACTTTGAATAGTAATGTAATATTGATTTTAGTGACAGATATAAATTTCATTGCAAAAATAGTGCCAAGACTCTCCTTATTAATTAACAACGAAATGTTTCGTTGCTAATTTGCGATAGATGTTGTCTGTCACTAATCATTGATAGATTGGCGAGAGAACTTGTTGTCACTATTTAAGATATAATAGTCCATCGCTAAATAGCAATTCATCGCTAGTTAATGACAAATTGTCAGTAGGTTAAATGTGCGTCCAAAATTAGCGACGAATACGTAACACTTATCGATAGAACAATGCATTAGTAAATGTTAGATAAACCTACCTTGAAGCTCAACCCCCCATTCTCATTTCTCTTTTTCCCTTTCCTTCTTCCCTTCTTTTTCCATATTCTTCTCTCCACATCGTCATCGCCCCCTTCCCCATTTCCTTCCTCACGCTATTGTTGCTTCCCTCTCCCCTTCATTGTTGTTAGTCCTTCCTTCCCTGTGCCAGTGTTGCCCTCTGTTTGTTGATGCCACCTTTCTGGTATGCTCTCTTATTGGTCTCTCCTCTCGGTTTCTTTCTATCTCTCTCTCCACAATATATGATTTATTTTTAATTACTAATTTTATAATTAATAAGAAATTAGAAAATTATGAATTACTTGTAATTAATTTTGAAAATAAATTTTCATAAATTAATTAAGAAATTAAAAAACTAATTTTTATAATTAATTAAGAAATTAGAAATTAATTTTTAGCATATTGATTTATTTTATATATTAATTAAAAATTAAGAATTAATTATAAATTTTATAATTAATTAGGAAATTAGAGATTAATTTTATCCTATTAATTAATTTAATATATTAATTATAAAATTATATAATATATACGAAATTAATTTTATATATTAATTAATTTTAAGAAAATTATGTGAAAATTTTATATTAATTAGAAAATTAAAATTAGAAACTAATTTTATAATTAATTAACAAATTATAATTAGTATAGTAATTTATTTTGTATATTAATTTATGAAATTAGGAATTAATTATTAATTTTATAATTAATTAGAAAATTAGAAATTAATTTTTCTATTAAATAATTTTTTATATTAACTAAGAAATTTTGTTGTATATAGAAAATTAATTTTGTATATTAATTAATGTTACAAATTTATATAAAAATTCATTTTAGTATATTAATTAGCAAATTAAGAATTAATTATTAATTTTATAAATTAAGAATTAATCATGTAAATATAAAAACATAGAGTTGATGTAGTCTATGATTATGTTTGTCTTTCATAAAGAACTTAACTCATTAGAGGAATTGTACACGACAATCAATCTATTCTAAACAAATATTTACATATAATTTTATCAACTAAATTATAAGAATAAAGAGTTATAAGTTAATTACTATTTTGTAAAGAATAAGAAATTAAAAATTAAAAATTAATCTTTAGTATATCTTTTTGTATGCAAATTAGGAATTAATTTCTATTATGTACTTTAGGATGAAAATTAATATTTGGTATGCAATTAATTTTTAATTATTCATTTAGTAAATAATTTTGATATATTAAATATTGTGATATTTTAATTATTGAATATTATATAATTTTTAATTATTGAATATTATGTTATTTTTAATTATATATTATATTATTTTTAATTATGAAATGTTAAGTTCTTTTGATAATTACTATATAATTTATTTTAATTTATGTAGATTTAGAAAATTGGTGATTAAATGTTATAAATTTGTACAATATATTAAATTTATATAATTATAGGTAATTTAATTTGTTGTATTGAGTTGTGTTAGAAGTGCATTTTTGTGTAGGAATTTACATAATATTTGAGGTTATATGTGAAGATTTATTTGAAGTATTTGTTTATTGTATGAACGTCATTTATAAATCCCATATTGAGGTTTG
Source organism: Omphalea diandra (assembly GCA_949677035.1). Classification (NCBI taxonomy): domain Eukaryota; kingdom Viridiplantae; phylum Streptophyta; class Magnoliopsida; order Malpighiales; family Euphorbiaceae; genus Omphalea; species Omphalea diandra. The sequence goes on along the minus strand of CATIWR010569443.1, from coordinate 22,059 downwards.
ATAGGTTTAGTTATACCGAAATTATATTGAAATTTCGTTAAAATATTAGAGTCAAACTTTTGACACCCTTTAGTGAAGTACTCACAGTAAGTGTGAGATTTCACTAACATATTCTATAGGACATGTTGAAAATGCATAGGCTAAATAAGTATTGTGACATGACTTGTATTACTCTAATGTCTATGTATAAATTTTGATGGTATAATATTATTCTCTATGTGCATATTGAACTATGTGCAAATTAATGTGGTAAAAAACCTAAAATTAGGTGTATATCACATTTATTTGTACATGTTTTAATATTGTGCACTTAGAGATCTGTGGGAACATGTTGCTGAAATGTATACAAATGCATTAAGGTATGTATGATCATGTTTTGGGTACGATAGACAATGCATTTTCAAATATCTTAGGTTCAAACTTTGAAATACATGAAATTGAATGAAGAAGGTATCAGTTAAGAATTGTAAGACATAATGATAGTTGCTTGTGTATGACGTAATTGTAAGTATAAAACACTAAGTTCATATCATGAATGAATGTACCATAGGCTAAAAGATGGGTTATTAAAACCCAAATTTTTAGAGAGCATTGATAATTTTGTATTACTTATATGCGAGCATCGAAATATTTGAATGAAAATAAGATCAAATGTCCATGTAATCAATGGAGGTGTCAAAATCGATGATTAAGGATGTTGACATTGATTAAATACCATCTAGCTAAATAAGAATTTGTACCTAATTATTATCAATAGATTAGACATGGTGAACCATATGCTAGAGCAAATTTGAGTAAAATTGTAGTTGTAGAAGAAGCAAACTTTCCTACAGTGGTGGTTTATAAATCTTATAGCACATATCATGAAAATGGTAATAAATGCTATTGATCCCAAATTACATGCAATTGATGTAGATAAAATATCAAATACTGAAGTGCAATATTTTTATAACATGCTACATGCTATAGATAAGGAAGTATGGTCTGAATGTCATACTCATTCACAATTGCCAAGAGTTGTTACTCCAAATAATATAATGGAGAATTTCTATAATATAAAAATTTTCAAGTTAATAACGAAAATTTTTGTTGCTAATTCAATTGATTTTTATAGTGTTATAATATGGTTAATTAGGTTGAATACTTCTAATAGTATAAACAAAAAAGGATTTATTTATTGTTTTTTAATTTCCTCTTGATAGTTTAATAATATCTCATAATTCGAAAATATTTGAATACTCTGGTGTGGCGTTTGATTAACTACATGTATATAACAGTTAAATATGTATCACTTTTTTTTTTTACTTTAAGTGTAAAAAAATTCATTAAATAAATTGATATAATATACTGGACATATCACATAATTATTCCACATAATCTAGTGTTTTTTACTTAAAATTAGGACGCAAGAATTTTTTTAATAATGTAAAATATAGTTATTATATTTTCCCTTATCATTACAACAAAAAAGCTTTTTAATAGCAAGAGGCACCTGCCGCAAAAAGAGAAAAAAAACTTGATGGGAAAGAGAGTTAGCAGCATGTATTGCCTCATATATATATATATAACTATATGTAACAAACGGGTCAAATCTGATTGTTTTGGGTTATGTCATTTTCAGGTCAAGTCAGTTTTTTAGACTGATGAGTTTTTGGATGAGATTGAGTTGTCAGGTTTCAGGTCACAAATGCAAAAAAAAAAAAAAAAAGATTTAAAAATTTACTATTAAAATTAATATTTCATGTTCAGTTTGATTATTTTTAAAATATATATTTAAATTTTTTTATAATTAATGTAATATTTTTTCATAATTTATTAAGAATAAATAATAATTTTCTTTGAAAAATTATTTTTAACAACATAGATTTTATATAAAATGAAAATTTAATTAAAATTTTCTGTTTTTATTTAAATGCTTCATAAATTAAATATATTTTTTTAAGTAAATAACTATATATAATGAACATAATTGAATTAAGTACACATAAAATTATATTCAAGTCATATATCACAATTTAAATTAATTTACAAACAAACACGTAATGTTTCATGATAAAAAATCATTCATTATAAAAAAATTTTGTGTATTATGATAAAAATTTGAGTAATAAAATTAGATTTGTCTTAATATATGATTTGTCTTGGATTTTTTTATTATAATTATTATAAAATAGAAGTAAAATTGTGATAAATTTGTTCTATATTTTAAATCATTTAAAAAATTTATGATAAAGATTTAATTTGATTACTCAAAAATTTAAATATTTATGCGATTTTAAATTATATTCAAAATTTCTAATTAAGTTAAATATAGTGTAACTTGACAAATTGATTTTAAATATACCTCAAATCAAAAATAAAATTTAGTAAAGTGCATTTAAATTTAGTTGACGCTTATACTTTTTTTAATTAATTCAATTAAACCTAAAATTAAGTTTATGACTTAATTAATATACTACTTTTATTTTTATTAAATTTAATCTTATTTTTGCTTAATTAAATTTATTATGTACTTTTATTTGATGAATTTTAAATTTATATTTAAATTTAAATTTTAAACTTTAAAAAATTTAAATATATAATTCATAAAATCTCTCGATCTCTATTTTTTTTTAAACAAAAATGTCTCTCAATCTTCTTAACATTTTAATTTGATATATTAAATAATAAAATTTTAAACTATTCAAATAAAAACTTCTAACAAATATTTAAAAAATTAACCACATGAGTTTAATTAAGATGATATTTTTATTTTTATTCAATTTAATCTCACTTTTGCTTAATTAAATTTATTTTATATTTTTAGGTGATGAATTTTAATTTTATATTTAATTTAAAAATAAATTTTAAAATTCAAATTTATAATTCATAAAATCTATCCATCTCTTCTTAAAAAATTAATTATTATATTTTAATTAATAATTATTTATACAATTAAAATAAAATTTTAAAAAATTACTTACATGAATGACACATTGTTTTTTTATATTCAATTTAATCTCATTTTTGCTTAAATAAATTTATTATATATTTTTATATGAAAATTTTAATTTTATTTTTAAATTTTTAAATTTTAATTTATAACTCATAAAATCTCTTAATATCTCATTTAAATTTTTTTCTCTCATTCTCCCCTTAAAAATTTAATTTTTTTAAATAATAAATTGTTCTCCCCTTAAAAATTTAATTTTTTTAAATAATAAATTGTTTAAATCTTTTAAAAAACTTTAAGAAATATTTAAAAATCAATACATGAGTGTAACTAAGACGATACTTTTATTTTTATTCAATTTAATCTCATTTTTAATTAATTAAATTTATTATACACTTTATTTGAGAATTTTATATTTAAATTAAAAAATCTAAAATTTTAAATTTATAATTTATAAATTTTTCAATCTCTCATTTAAAAAAATTTTCTTTCATTTTCTCTTATTTAAATCATTTTAAAAACTTTAAGAAATATTTAAAAAATTAATTACTTGAGCTTAATTAAGATAATAATTTTATTTTTATTCAATTTTGTTGGACTAGGTTGGTTTAACCTAGGTCATGAACCTCTTTTGATCTTGACAATAGAGATTGATCAGTACTAATACTTTCATTTAGTGTTATTTTGCAGATTATAAGTTAGTTATTTCATTGGAAGTTGGATGAAATTCTCAACCTTGTAAAGTTCATCCAAATTCGCGGGGTGTATATTCTAAATCGCGACCACGAATCATCCATAAGGGCAGATGAAGCTAGACCAGAGGAATTTGCTAGTGAATTCGCAATTGCAACCTAATCGAAGAAAGTGAGCTTAAGTCATAGAGGAATTCGCGGTGGGTGTTGCGTCTGGATTCACTACCTCGACTTTCATAGTGACAAAGGAGGAAACCAAAGCCACAACCACAATGTGTCAAGTGTTCTAGGTATCCATTGGAGATCAAAAATCGCGAGAGCGAATACTTCGTAGTGATCGCGACTCGCGGAGTTGTAGTTTCCTCATCAAACAAAGAAATTCACAGTCTCAGTTGCGTCGAAGACATAATTATCTTGCGATTGCGATTTTTGATAGTTGGTAGAATGCAACAACTATATTTTACTAAGCAACCAATGAACATCTGACACGTAGACTAGCCGTTAAGCTCAAACCGGGCTTTCTGCCGTAATTTTCAGTTCTTCAATGAAAATTAGAAATTCACAACCGCAAAATGTCAATAGCGACTGCAACTTTCGCCTGACAAGCATTTAATGTTAAATCTACCTAACACATTTTGGAGATTTGTTGATAGTTTTAGACCAACGTCTTTTGGTGGATATAAGCTATAAATACTCTACCAAACATATGTAAATGCAGGAGAATTCATTAATTTTGTAACTAAACTCTTGTCATTTTGCTACTCAATATTTCATTCTTATTTATGTGAAATTGATTGTTTGGTGTGAGTAATAAATACCACTATAAAAAGCTTTTAGTGTGAGCCTGCAAAACATTCGTGAAAGGTTTTAGTGTGAGTTTGCAAAACACTTGTGAGAGGTTTTTTTTGTATGAATCTGGAAAACACAAAGTGTAAGGTTTCTACAAGTTGTCAAAGTTTGATGTGAGTTTAGAAACACTAATTGAGTTGAGTAAAACACCAAATTGTAGAGAATTGAAGAGTGAATGTAGGGTTTGTTAACACTCGAACCATTGTAAACACTTATGTTAATCTCTTTTTTCTCCTTCACAACTTCTTAAACACATTTATCTTTCATTTTAATTTTTCAATCAACCACCAATTCAACCTCCTTCTTGGTGCCCTAAGCCAACAAATTTAATCTCATTTTTTAATTAATTAATTAATTAAATTTATTCTAAACTTTTATTTAATAAATTTATATTTAAATTTAAAAATATAAAAATTTTGAAATTTAAATTTATAATTTATAAATTTCTCAATCTCTCATTTAAAAAAAATTTCTTTCATTCTCTCCTTGAAAAAAAATTAATTTATATATTTTAAATAATAAATTATTTAAAATAAAAATTTTAAAGAAATATTTAAAAAATCAATTACATGATATGAATCTAAACATTCTCAAAAAATTTATTCTTAAAATAAAAATCAAGGATTTATTAATTTATCATTTAAATATATAAAATTATTTATTTGTCATCTAAAATAAAAATAAAATTTAGATATTTTTGTGAAAAAATATTTAAATTGAGGAAAAATAAAAATATTATCTTAGTAAAATTTAAACTTAATTTTGAATTTGATTAATCTACTTGAAAAAATATAAGGGTCAATTGAGTCTAAATATATATTTTATTAAATGATGATTTTGACTTGAGATGTAATTGAACTCAATTCATCAAATTAGTATGTAATTAACTCAATTAGAAATTTTAGATATAATTGAAAATTTGTGAAAATATTTAAATTTTTTTAATCATTGAGCCCATAAATTTTTAACTCAAAAAATTTTGTCATAATAAATGAACATATAAGATAAATTATGATATACACTCTTTTATTATAATATTTTATCACAATGTAGTGTCTATCAAATTACCTATAATGAGAAGTAATATTATCATAATAATATTTCACTGTATTAAAATTATGATAAAATTATTTTATCACAATAAATAATTTTTATTATTACTAAATAATTTATCATAATAAATTGCAATTTAGACACATAAACAAGTACAATAAAATTAATTAATTTATTAAAATATAAAAATTTCATTATATTTTAAATAAAAATATCAAAGTTAAATTTAAATTTAATTAAATAACCTAAATATTTTGTTGAAATAAATTTCTTTCTTTTTTATTTTAATTATTCAACCTTTTATATTTTTAGCAATATTTTTTTTATATTGTCATTAGGTCAATTTGGTTGGGTCGCAAATTGGCTCATTCATGTCAGTTTTGACTTGATTCGTTGGATTGACTCTCGTCCGACCAAACAATTTTCAAATTGTTTTGATTCAGATCATTTCGAATTTGCTCCATACCAGAGTTAGGTTTGAATTGCCTTTTTTCAGGTGAGTTCGGATCGGATCAAAAACTACCACCTCTGTATATAATGCAAATCTTTAGCAGTAGCGCTCACTTTCACCATGGTTAACAACACTTTATGACATAATGTTGATCCATTTGACATCAAATTGCACCAACTGCAACAGATTTAATTTAACAATAAAAATTTGATTGTTTTTAATGATAGATAACTTGATGCCAACAAACATAAAACATATTTTTTCTATGGAAGTATCAATAGATTTTCCATAATTGTCTCCCAAATATTTCATTTATTACAAAAAAAAAAAGGGAATTCTATATACATGTACAAAATGATAATTATAATGAGATGAAAGAGATAATATTGTATCTAGGAATGTTCACTTTTTTATCCAAATTGAAAAATTAAGTTAAATTGATTAGTTTGATTTGATTGAATTTAAAATTCAGTTTAGTTCAATTTTCTTTTAAAAGATTTAGTTAATTTGATAAGGTTGATGAAAATCAAAATGAATAAACAAATTAATTAAATTTTTATTAAAAAATAATTTTTAAATAAATGGTAAAAATATAATTTTATATTCAAAAATAAATTAAATATATTCCATATATATAATTATTATATAATAAAATTATATTTGTAAATTATTAAAATAAAATAATTTATTTTAAAAATCTTTTAAAAATTGAGTTTTAATCAAACTAAATTAGATTAACCGAATTAAATTTAGTTTGATTCAATTCCGTATATAAAAATTTTAATTTGATTCAGTCTCTATAAATTTAAAATTTAATTAATTTAGTTTCAATGAAAAATAAATTAAAATTAATTGAAACGACGAACAAATATCCCTAAGTAAGAAATGGAAATAAAATAATATTTTATTTTTAATTTTATATTTAAAACATTAATTTGCTTTAAAAAATTAAAAATGAAAATTTAAAAATTTCAATTATCCATATTATATAGATATACGAAATAAATATATGAAATCTTCACACTTATTTTACAATAAAATTTTATTTCTCATTTCTTGATATAACTAAACATGCTATCATTGTATTTCATATCTGCAACCATATAATACTTGAAGTAAAATTATCAAAGTAATATTCAGGAAAGCTCTCCAAATTTCAAGAATGCCATAATAACTGAAATAAGGGAAACACATTGATCAGTACAAGTCGGGGCCTTGGCACAACTAGCCAAAAGTATAACCAGACAAAAGTATAACTGGACATTAATGTTTTTAAATTGGGATCCAACATCAAATCCTCTATTAGTTGACTTTCAATTTGATCGATTGAATCGATTAAACTAAGTTAGTTTAATCAAATATTTTTTTAAAAAATATATAAATAAATAATACTTAAAAATATTTTAAAAGTTTAATAAAAAATATATAATATTATAAAATAATAATTTTTTAAAATTTAAAATTTAAATAAAATAATATATTTTTAGAAAATTTTAATTTTTTTTACAAAATCAATATGGTTTTGAGTTAAACTGATTTGATCTGATATTTGATATTGAACAATTTTTATAATAACTTATTTTTTGAGTGTTGATTAGTGTTTTAAGTGACTGATTTTTAATACTAAGTCAAACTATAAAACATTAGCCAATTTTTTTTTTTTATTTTACCGATCCGATTTATGAGTTGAGGTGGCACATGGATGGATTAGGTCGGCATGAATGAATTGAATTAAAATGGGCAAGGTAATATACTCATTCTTGATCATTTAATATTTATATAGTGTTCAAATTCACTTAGCTTTTTTAGTCTATATCTATTTATTTATTTAATTAAAGTAAAATTATTTTCATTTAAATATTTTACTTTAATTGATTTGCAATTGTTAATTTTTAGTACAAAAATGAAATATTAATTCTGACATTTTAGCTAAATAAATAAATGCAACGATATACAAAATACATTTTCAAAATTATTTGAATTTTATTTCAATTGAAAAATTATAAAGTTATAAATAAACTATTAATTCTTATTTTGTAAAATGTGTAGTTTTAAATATTGATAAACGCAATTAGATATTCATAACAAACTTGTACATACACTTAATGGATACATGCAATCCACAAGTTAATGCTTGGTTTGTTATTTAATAGAAAACAGTTGGGAACTTAAAAAGTTTGCTGCACTTTGCAGGACCACATCCAATATGTTATCTCTCATTGTCATAAATTACAATCTTATCTTGCATAAAATTAAAAATTAAGACAGGACACTGATCAAGGATTTTATTAATTTAATTGGGTTTTGTGATTTAATTCAATGCCATAAATAAATGAATGAGGATTGCTAATTATATTAATTTGAACCAGAGCAAAATTCTTGTAAAGAAAAATGCGTTGCAGAATGACTATAATGATTTTTTTTTATTTTTTAATTAAAATTCATCTTTTACTTTTATGTGAATGCTAAAATAATTAAAAAATATTCTACAAATTATTATTTTGATTTAAATTAATTTGATCCAAAAGACATTTTCGTAAATGAATTTCGTTATCCAATTTATATCCATTCATAATATTAATAAAATTAAATGAATTTATACATTCAATTTAATATCTAAAAATATAATTGACCTATTTATTATGCATTTTTATTAATGGATATGGATGTATAGTTAGATATTCATCAATTTTGTCACATCTACTTACGGGGATAAAACATTTATGCAAGAACTCAACTGTATGATAGCTTCCGAATAAAATATCATCCATACGTTGGTTCCCCAGAGAAAGGGGAATCTTGAGCGCCAGATTAATCAAATTGGCCATTGGTTCTGCCGCGGTGCCATATGCTCTCAGCTAGGGACGGACGGAGAGAGGGGCCACAGAGGACCTTCCGACTCCCCCTTAAGTAAAAAACAAACAAACAAAAAAAGTTGTGTTAGTTTATTATTAGGTACAAAAATTACGTGTAGACTTTTAAGTGGATGCCCCCAATATCGAGGTTCTAGTACAATAATAGATATTATAAACAGTAAAAAGAAAAATAAAAGTGATGATTGCTTATGAACAAAATTTTTAATTTAATTCATTCATATTATTATTTTAAATTTTAATGTTTAAAAATTATATAAATATTTATATTAAATTATAAATTCTCTTTTTATTTATTTATTATGAAAAATTAATTTAATATAATAAATAATTTTTAAATTTTAAATTAAAAGTGATATGATCTGATAAAATAAAGAGTGTTGCATAATATATTAATAAATGGCTATTATTAACATTTTCTAGTAAAAATTGCATTTGTCATCATAATAGTTTAACAATATATTTCTCATACTAATATTTTTGAAAATTCAATATAGATTCAAGCATAGATGAATTTTATGTTATAAAAGAGTAAAGAGCACAATTTCAATAGATTATTTGTAATATATTTTTTCAATTTTTATGTTTTGTATAAGTTATTATATGAAAATTTTATTTTATATAGTGTATAATTATTTAACTATAATAATTAGATAATTTTATAAAATTGTTGACCCCTTCTACTTTCAATCATGAATCATCCCTGCTGCCACCTAAGAACAAAATGAACAATTGTGCTTTTTTTTTTTTTTTTTTTTTCTCACAGAGAACAATATAATGCTAAATCCAATTGTACCATTATTAGTAATTAATCGCAAACATGCATGTTAGGTGAATTACAATATAAAAATTTTGTATAAAATAATTAAGAAAATTTCATCTTATTTTTATTTTAGATATAAGAACATCAAAATAAATAATTTTTAAATTAATATTATATAAATTATTTTATACTTTTATTATTTAATTTAAATAAATAATTAGTTTTTTATTTCTTTTAAAATGCTTTTTCTTTTATTATTTAATTTAGATAAATAATTACTTTTTTATTTCTTTTAAAATGTTTTTTCTTTTATTATATATTTTATTTTTTATCGTATAATTAGTTTTGTAAAATATTTTTATTGTATATTATCTAAGATGACAAGTTTAAGCCTGCGATTGGGAGACAGTAAAATAAGGGGGAGAGGAAAATAACAGAGGAAAGATAAAATACATTGATTGGAAAGGGGAGGAAAATAGGAAGGGAAGGAAAATAACACAAATTTTCCCTCTTACATTTTCTCTCAAAAATGGAGAGAAAATATGGAAGAAGAGATTTTGCAGAAATTACCATTCTACCCCTAGACAGTGTAAAAAATTACATAATATGAGTAAAAACTGAACCAAATTGAAAAATCGACCGAACTGAGCTGGTTCGATTCGGTTCGGTTTGATCCCTTAATAAAATTGATTTATTCAGTTATACTTTTTAAAAAATTCGGTTTTAGGTTTTTGATTCAGTTTTTTATATAGAAAACAGAAAAAATTGAATTAACTGAAGTAATTAATAAATCAAACCCATTTGAATCAAACCAAATTTAAAATACATGTAATTTAATTGAAACAACCCAAACCGAACTAAACTTTTTATAAGATCGATTCAATTCGGTTTATAAACACATAAATTTTAGTTTAATCAGATCGTTTAATTCAGTTTTTTTAAAAATTTCGGTTTGGTTCGATTTTAAGAATAAAAATTTGGTTTATTAAAATTTGGCAAAAAATCGAACCGAACCAAAGTTGCTTAATTTGTTCTCATTTTCATTCGACAATTCCTGGGTAATATTTCAAAATTTAAAAAATATATTTAAAAATATTTTTATTACATTTTAATATTTAAAAAATATAAATCAATCTATAAATATATATTTTTAACATTTCAATTATAAAAATAATTTTAGAATTTGTTCGTATTAACATTATATTTATCATTATATAAATTTTAATTTTATATAAAATCAATTAAATAATAATAATTATTTTTTATCATTATACAATACAATTATATATTTAAATGTTTTATTTAATAAAGGATAAAATTAGAAATATATTACATATTATTTTTCTTTCTTTCTATAGTTGGGTATCCAATGAATGAAAAATAAAAATTATTTTTATTCCCCTCCTTTTTATCCAATCATGAGAAAAAAAAAAAAAAACTTATTTTTTTTATTTGTTTTCTTTCCTTCTCAAATCACAGGCTAAGAGACGACAAGGATAAGAAATTGGCAGTTTCATTTTTTAATGCAAGACACGTGTCTTACTATTTTTGAAAGATCACATCATAACTTTTAATTCAAAATGAATAAAAATATTAATATCAGCCGGATTGAAAATAAACTCCTAATGATGATATTATCGTGATAGTCAAAAGTTAAGGGAATTTTACCGAAAGCCAAATGATTCAGGAAATCCAATAATCAGTACATATTTATAATTTAATTACAAATTCAGTAAAAAAGAAATATAATTATTAGGATGTAAGTGATTGATGTTTAATTGATTAAATGATAATTAAGCTATAATTCATACTTAATTTAATTCATACTTTATTGATAAAAATTAATTAATAAATGGATAATAAAGACACTTATTTTCTTTTAATTTTATAATTAGACTATAATTATTACTAAACTTTAAAAATAAATCTCAATCACAAAATTTATAAGTTTGAACTATAATTGTAAATATGAGTATACTTTTAGATCTTCTAGATCATTAGACATTTACCAAATTAATTTGTTTGGCTTCTTTTTCTACCTTCTATATATATATATATATATATCATTTGGTATGGAGGAGACTAATCTATCTCCCATTTTTCCATAAGTTACTTGTATAAGAGCCCATCTTCATTTCTCTTTGAACTGATCCTCATATTAAATTGGATTCTTAATATAATAATAAAGTGAGATTATTTAGAAATTAGCATCAATATTTGATTCTCATTGATGCAATTTTTTCTTTAATACTTAAAACAATACATTCTTAAATTAATGTTATTTGAACATAATACTAATAACGTTAGAAAAACGAAACACTAGTACATTGTAAACTTTAGTATTTCAATGATGACAGAAAGCAGATATCTCAATTGAAACTGGAAGCTGTATTAGTGATTAGCCTTATTTGAGTGACATCTCAATTCTGCAGACGCAGAGGAATCTGCATTTAATTGCTCAATGGCAAACGGCGAAGGAATGCTCATGTATTTGCTGTTTTTAACCAGAATATATATACTTTTTAATGTCAACGATTGCACAGCATTCATTGGTGATTACTGTACAAATGCAGTAACTGAATGTTTCCATATTGGAGAGAAGCTAAATTCGGAAACGCATCTTTCTTATCTCCTAAAAGTACACTGCATAAATGTTTTTTTTTTTTTTTTTTAAGAAAAAGGAATTTATTTGCTTCAAAATGTTTATAATTGTAACTGAAATGTTAACTGTGTGTACATGGGGTCACTTCCTAAAGGGCAAATACTCATCACCACCTTGGTTTGCTTGTTGAGAGCATACTTTAATTTAATACTTTTAACTGTTCTTCTTATCTGCTCATTCTCTATATGTCTGCAGGTTAGAACTTATATACGGAGTTTCAATGGATTTGCTGCTATGCTCTCTCGTAATATTATGCCATGAATTTTATGGTGGAGCCCACGACCCATTTTTACTTAACCAAAAAGGATTTGTGTTCTTTGTGTCACATGGTCACTTACACCAGCTAGCCGATATAAATTGGCTTGACAAAAACCAATTCCAATTTGTAGAGTGCACTTGGCCACAACAGATATGCGAGACCTCGGTACGCAGCCTTCTTTTCGTTTTCACAGCAACGTTTTGTTTCTAATTTTATTTAATTTGTCGTGTTTGTTTACTTAAAAATTTGAGTACTTAAATTCACGAATTTGAGTAATTTTTTCTATTTTATTTTTGTGTTTTTCAATTTATTAATGAATTTAATTTTTTTTCTGGTTCACGAACATAGGCTTAAAATAAATTTTTTTTGTATTTTGTATTTTTCTTTTTATTTATTTTTGCATTTGTTAGCTTCAAATAATTTTAATTTGTTCTAACAAACTAATATAAGAGCATAGTTCAATATTTATTTAGATCAATTACACTGATAAAAAAAAATGACATTGAGAAATATGATCACAAGTTCACAACATAAATTTTTCTTTGTCCCAAATTAAGATACACTCTATCTTGATACAAAATGGATTGCATAAAATTTTATTAGAAAAGAAAAATTATAGTTGCTATGTCCGATGAAAATAAACAAAAGAAAGACGAAAAAGTCTTGACTGTTGTTCAACTATATTTATCAAATAAGTTTTTGTGAGAAGTCATTAATGAAAAGACAATCATAAAATTTTGGGCTAAACTATTGCCAAGTAATAAAGATTTTGGTAGCGATAATAAACTCAAATCTAAATCCAAATTTAGCCAGAAATTTGACTTACATTAAAGTTGATTACTACAAGTTGAAAAAGAAACAACAAAACAAAGAGTCAAGTCAGAAAAAGAATGACAATCCACAAAAGCTAATATTATGAAAGATGAGGTGGAGTACAATATACTTTCTATGATCAAAGGTGAATCCAGACCTAAGGAAATAGCGTATTTAGATTTTACTTGCTCATGCCATATTTGTGCTAATAAAGATTGGTTTTTCACTTATGAATCTACTAGTGAGATTATGTTGATGGGCATGATGTGCATTGCAAGATTGTTGAGATTAGTATAATTAAAATGAGAATGCACGATGTTGTTTGACTAAAGTGTGACATGTTCTAGACATGAAGAATACTCTTATCTTCTTGAACGTTGTATAAATCATGGGTAATATATAGTCTGGTGAAAATGATTTGGTAAAAGTTATGAAAGGTGCACTTATTATAATGAAGGCTTAGCAGATTGGTACATTATATGTGCTTTTAGATTTCTCGTGATAGGTACAATTGTTGTTTCTATTTCCTTATTAGATTCTAATGTCACTAAATTATAACATATAAAGCTGGGATACATGAGTGAAAGAGGTTTAGAAGTTTTGAGTCAGAGGAGTATTTTGTGGCTAAAGTGTATCTCAATTGGGTTTTGTGAACATTGCATTTTTTCTAAAAAAATAACTTTAGCATTAAGTTCACAATAGTAAATGTACTATGGATATATTAATTAAGTCTTTTGGGGCTTGCTCATGTTCCTTCAAAGTTGAAAACTGGTATATCTTGAATTCATTGATGACTATTTTAAGAAGGTATGGTTCTAAAACACAAGATTGATGTATTTATGACTTTGAGCAGTGGGAAGCTATAGTAGCAAAACAAATAGGCAAGACATCAAACATCTTTGGACAAATAATAGGTTAAACTTCCGTGATAGTGAATTTAATAAATATTGTAAGAATGAAATTTTCAAACATTCTATAGTTAAAGATGAAATAGAATGGTGTATTAAGCGCATGAACAAAACTTTATTAGAGAGTCCCCCTACATGTTATCTAATTTTAGCCTATTTAACGATTTTTAGGCAAAAACAACTTCTATAGCTTGTTATTTAATAAATTATTCTCTATCTAAATCCATTGATTTGAAAACTTTAGAAGAGATATGGTGTGGGCATCTTGCTAATTATTTTGATCTAAGGGTATTTAGTTATCTTGTTTATGTTCATAAATATTAATGATGGTAAATTGAAACCTAAATCTAAAAAGGGCATTTTTTTAGTTACCCTATTAGTGTAAAGGGATATAAGGTGTGGTTTCTTGAACCTAGGTCTCCTAAATTTGTAATCAGATAGGATGTTATATTTAATGAGTCTAGTATCCTCAATCTAAGAAAGGATTCTTTTATTTCATCTAATATAGATGTTAAAGCTTCAGTTGAAGAAGCCAAGTTTGAGGTGAAGAGTATGCCTATAGAACGATTTTATTTAGCAAAACCTAGTTCATTTGCCTACTCTCATTGAAATACCTATACCAGCATAGAAGGAACATTTTATTGTTAGTCAAAGACTAAGAAGAAAGAAGAAAACACCTCAAAGATTAAATATGCACAATGGCAGAGGAAATATATGGTGTTTATGAACCTTCCACTTATTCAAAGGCTATTTCTTGTGATGATTTAGCTAAATGGTTAATGGCTATGCAAGATGATGTTATGAGACTTACCACAGTTGTTGGTTCTAAAACATAAGAATGATGTATTTATGACTTTAAGTAGTGGGAGGCTATAGTAGCAAAACAAATAGGCAAGACATCAAACATTTTTGGACAAATAATGGGTTAGACTTCCGTGATAGTGAATTTAATAAATATTATAAGAATGACATTTTCAAACATTCTACAGTTAAAGATGCAATAAAATGGTGCAATCAAGCGCATGAACAAAACTTTATTAGAGAGTCCCCCTACATGTTATCTAATTTTAGCCTATTTAATGATTTTTAGGCAAAAACAACTTCTACAACTTGTTATTTAATAAATTATTCTATATCTAAATCCATTGATTTGAAAACTCTAGAAGAGATATGGTATGGACATCTTGCTAATTATTTTGATTTAAGGGTATTTAGTTATCTTGTTTATGTTCATAAACATTAATGATGGTAAATTGAAACCTAAATCTAAAAAGGGCATTGTTTTTAGTTGCCCTATTAGTGTAAAGGGATGTAAGGTGTAGTTTCCTGAACCAAGGTCTCCTAAATTTTTAATCAGATAGGATGTTATATTTAATAAGTTTAGTATCCTAAGAAAGGATTCTTTTATTTCATCTAATATAGATGTTAAAGCTTCTATTGAAGAAGCCAAGTTTAAGGTGAAGAGTTTGCCTATAGAATGATTTTATTTAGCAAAACCTAGTTCATTTGCCTACTCTCATTGAAATGCCTATACCACCATAGAAGGAACATTTTATTGTTAGTCAAAGACTAAGAAGAAAGAAGAAAACACCTCAAAGATTACATATGCATTATGGCAGAGGAAATAGATGGTGTTTATGAACCTTTCACTTATTCAAAGGCTATTTCTTGTGATGATTTAGCTAAATGGTTAATGACTATGCAAGATGATGTTATGAGGCTGACCACAGTAGTTGGTTCAGGTGCTTTGGGTTGAGTTAAGGCAGTTAGCTCGAGTAGTTTTAGCTGAATTACTCCCCTATCTCCGATATTCCTCCTCTCCCTTCTTCTATTCTTTCTTTAAGGCATAACTCTAAACCTAAGAATAAACCTAAATGGTTTTAAGATTTTGTTTCTACTGTTCTTTTTCCTGTAGATCAGTCACCTACATTTGCTACTGCTATTATGGATTCAGCCTCAGGAACTGTTACAGGTAATATTCTTCCATCTGTCCATTTTTCTTCTCCTTGCCTAACTTTCTTAGCTAATATTTCTACCATAAAAGAACCTCGAGCCTATGCTCAAGCTAAAAATGATCCCAACTGGATTTAAGTATGCAACTAGAATTAAATGCATTAGGGAAAACCCATATTTGAGAATTGACTCATTTGCCACCTACAAAACATGCCATTGGTTGCAAATGGGTTTATAAGGTGAAAATAAAACCTGATGGGAGTGTGGATAGGTATAAGGCTCGTTTGGCTTCAAAGGGGTATAATTAAGTTCCTAGCCTAGACTACTCTGAGAGTTTCTCACCTGTCGCTAAGCTTGTCACAGTGAGACTCCTTATTGCTATTGCCACAACCAAACAGTGGCCTCTTCATCAATTAGACATCAACAATCCATTCCTTCATGGTTACTTGACTGAACCAAAAGGTTATAACAAATTTAGTCCAGCTCAAGTTTGCAAATTAACTAGGTCTTTATACGATTTGAAGCAAGCTTCTAGACAATGGAACCTTGAATTCAGCACCAAATTGCAACTATTGGGCTTCACAATGTCCAGCTATGACGATTGTTTATTTGTCAAACTTACTTTTACTGGTATGTTGTTTTTGTTGGTTTATGTTGATGATGCGTTACTCACTGGCACTTACGAAGATGAGATTCAATCTGTCAAGGATTTCTTGCACAAGGAATTTACTATTAAAGATCTTGGTTGTGCAAAGTACTTTTTTAGGTTAGACATCGCTCGATTTGAAATAGGCACTTTTATTAACTAAAGGAAATATATCCTGGATATCTTGGAGGATGCTGGTTTGTCTCATGCCAAACTTGTTGCTTCTCCCTTACCTTCGGTAGTGAAGTTAGCTCATGAAACCACTCCTTTATATGCTCATCCAAATCAGTATCGCAGATTGGTTAGTCGTCTCCTTTCTCTCAATCTTTCTCGGCCTGATATCGCCTACGTTGTTCAACAGCTTAGCCAGTTCTATGAGTCATCCTCGTGACCATCATTGGAATGATACACCTCATGTCTTATGTTATCTGAAGGGATGTCTTAAAAAAGGATTATTTCTTAGTCAAGAAAGATTTTTAGTTAACAGCTTATTGCGATGCTTATTGGGCTTCTTGTCCTCTCACTAGGAAGTCTATTTTTGGCCAATGTGTGTTCCTTGGTTCTTCGTTGATTCATGGAAAGCAAAGAAGCAACAGCCAGTGTCTCATTTATCGTAGCATGGCTAGTACTGTATGCGAGCTCAAATGGATTTCCTATTTAATGACTAATCTTCATTTACCTCTGCATTTGCCTATTCTTTGGTGTGATAACAGAGCAACCATTCATATTACTGCTAACCCCATTTTTCATGAGAGGACCAAGCATTTGGAGATAGATTGTCATCTTGTGCGAGACCAATTCAAAGCTGGTTTTGCAACACCGCAACATCTTCCTGGCTGTTCTCAGTTAGCAAACGTGTTCACCAAGCCCTTTTTCGCTCCCTTGTTTACTCGGCTCTTGTCCAAGATGGGCTTGATTCATCAAGCTCCATCTTAGGGGGGATGTTGGTATACGTGAGTGTAGGAGATTGTTTCTTCATCGAGCTGAGCTGGCAGAGTTTGTTAGAAGACTAACAGAGTTTGTTATTCATCTAGGGAATTGAGCTGAGCAATTTTTCTTGTTTTTTGTGTATATAAACTAGAAAAATGAAATCAATGATAATTCTCTTCTTCTCGTAACTTTCATTTGCTTCATTCATAATTTTTTCCTTTCTGTTCTTATTCCTTTACTGATTACTCGTTACCTTCAAGCTCACGTACGTGAGCTTGTTTAAATTGAAAAGACAACTTAATTATTCAAATATTTTAAATTTTAAAATTAAAATAATATCTTATAATTTGAAAATTATGTAAGATTTATCTAATTTAAAATCTAAAAAATAATCCTAAATTATTTATGCATATAGATGTGATTAATCATTAAGTATATTTATAATTCTTGGTTCGTAGTATAGAATGTGCTATAATATATAGGCCTACCTTTTTAACCAAGGGAACAAATTTACCTTCTCTCTCATTAAACATGCAAGAGTTGAATTCCTAAAGAATGTCCCTCATTGCACATATGTCACTATTATTATATTCGATGCATTCCACTGCATGGATATTTTTCTTTCTCTTATTATTACTATTTTTTTAAATCAGAGTAGTACTACTGCGATCGCTACTAACAATATTCTCATAAAAAAAAATTATTCAATATATTACAGGGTCACAAGTAGAAGGTGCTGATGAATGCTTTCTCTTATGCTTTGCTCTACTGAAAGGCCGCCAATAGTAAATCCACTGAATCCTGATAATTATTTATAATTCTAAGAATTTTTGCCAATTTCGTCTCTATTATTATGCTTTTTTCTTCTGAGATGCGAGGATTCCTTCTCCTTATTTTTTATGATTTTGGTGGGGTTGCCACTTTAGTGCTTAACATTCTGGGCATTTTCTTCTTCATTTCTTTCCTATGCGTCTTGGGGTATCTCCTTTTCTGGATGTATGGCGTATGGGATTCTGTTCTTTTCCATAATAGCTCTTCAACATACTACTACTAGATTTAACGCTTGATATAAATGAGTGCAGTTTTAAAGATGGTGAAGATGTGTCCAATGGAATTTGACTCGAAATTTACAAAAACTAAAATTTAGAGAATGAAATCTTACACTTTTAACGGCAGGCAACTCCTTTGCAACAACGGAGGCACCGTTGAAAGCACCTCTGTGACCCAATTGATATCGTCCCTTTCTTCTACCTGTTGTTGATTTTAAAGGAAGCAAAAAGGGGAAGACAGAGGGGCTCAAGGCAGTGAAAAAGGTGCTTTCTAGGGTAGCTAGGGTTTTGTAGAGAGATGTGTTACTAATGATTTTCTTTGAATGCTTTCCATATGGCAATGGTGGTTAAGACATTATGAATTTTGAATTTCGAATAAAGTTTTGTCATGCTAGGCTTGTGTCATTTCTTCTCTTTATATTATGATTAGACCCAAGGTGCTTTACCTTATCTGAAGAATGAGGCTTGGGCATAATACACTCGTGCCATGATCATTTGTCATGTACAAATGTTAGGGGATACCTATCCATTCTGGCTTCGAAATGAAAAAAAGCTCGGATCATGAGAAAACATTAAATAATATCCCAATATAAATAATTAAAAGTTTAATTCGATTTGAGTCAGGCAAGTAACCATAACTAGGGTTGCTATGACCTCATTTTGGACATTTCATTATATCAGACTACTAATTCTTATGTACCATCTCAATAATTTAGTTTAGTTTAGAACAAATATTATTAGCACGTGATATATCTAGCGGAGCTTAGAGGGGACATAGTAATCTAGTAAGACAAGGAGGCTGAGAATAATTTTTATGGTGAAGAGGGGGTGTTTAGTTGCGGTGGCAGACATTGCACCATTGTTGAGATCGAGTATGGTAATGATCTGATGGCTAATGAATTCATCAGCGACCTTTGTTTGGGTAAGGTATTTGTTGAATTTGGAGTAGTCTGGGAAGCCGAAGAGAGCGTCGGTGGTGTTGTGGGCTGATATGGTGGAGGAGAGTGCAGAGAGAGAAAAAATTGTGATTGAGAAGAGGTGAAATGGGTATTAAAAAAAAAAGAACTAAATTAGGATTGGATTTCATTGAAAATCCCAGAATTTCTTAGAGGAGTATGCAATTAAAATTTTTAGCTATTTTTACTGTTATTAAAAGGAAAGAAAATGTAAATGAAAGGATACAATCGATCGACATGAAAAAGAGATTGAAACTAAATATTTTTAATTCAAATGTTTACTTTTTGAAGAATTTCTGTAATTAATTTCTTGGTAAAATAATGGATTATATAAGTATTTATTAAAAAATATTTAAATAATATATACTTATTTTATTTTAAATGCGTGAGATTCACGTTCTGTTGTGAGATACAATTTATCCTCAAATAAGTTTAATTCGAATAGTATTGAACTAATTAGGGTTGAAAATTAATTTTATCTTTAATTGAACCTTTTCAAAAAAGTTAAGGGGGCAAATTAGTCTTTAAGTCAAATTTTATGAACTATAAATTTGTCCAAAAAAAATTTAAAATAATTTAAATTTAAAATGATATAAAATTCTAACATCAAATTCAATTTTACTCTAATTTAAATAGTTGATTTGTTTGAATTTATTCAAAAATGATTCTAGATCATTCATGCATGTAGATTTGATCAGTAATAATATTACTTTAATTTAAACTGATTTAATATGAATGGATCCACAAAATAAAATTTTTTTAAAATAATCTAATTCAACCTGATTATGCGACAATCATTTTAATTAAAAGAGAACGTATAATAATCGAAGTTCTAGAAGCAATATATTACAAAAATCATAATATGTTGCATATTTATCTATATTCTAAAGTCTATGTTTACTTTTGATACACTTATTATTTTTTTTTTCTGAATTTGAATTGTTAATGTTTATTTTATGAGGCATGCAATGCATTGGCGGTGAATTTTAGAGCTCTAAATTATCAATAAATGAGTAAATAGGTTTGCCAACTGCCGAGTGTAGCTTGCCGTACGAGTAATCTGATTGCCACGTTGCCATGTTGGGCAACAAAGACTCGAATCAAGCTCAATATCTTCCCCATCATTATCAACCATGTCAACTAATCATCAAGTCATCATCACCATTTTTGTTCAGCTGATTAAGTGTTCGGTAATCACACGTGCATGTGGCTAGCAATATGTGGTGAACCAGTCATCGTCTAATTAACGAAGACGACAGCTCTGCACCGAAGTCTAATTAAAACCCACCTGCCATTCTCTGATTGCATTTCACATGACCCATCCACAGTTTTGTTACATTGTCTACGTACTCCCCCCTTCTATTTCTTTCATCCATGTGCTTAACAGCTTGTCTTAATTATTCATATCGACTTTGATGAAGAGCACATCCATGTCTTCATTAATTAGTCAGCTCTATCCAATTGTAAAGCAGGCAAAATTCTTATGCTGATGATGGCCGTCTTTCTATGCTTGAGCTCAATTTGTTCATTTTCCACTATTTTAACCTGAATTACTTATTGCTTGGACCAATCTCTTCTTAATTAGTTATCATGATAATATTAAAATAGTTTTTTTAAAAAATATTAGGGAGGAATATTAGATTAACGAGATTCAACTATGACGTTCATTTTTAAATATTCTCATTTTATCATAAAACTAATACATCATTTATATACTTTATTGGTCTAAACCTTGTAATCAAGCTGTGAAACTGGTAAGGCATAGTCATAATCAATATAAAATCATAAAGCAGGAATCAATGATTATGGTTGAATTTTGCATCTAAAATTTATTATACGGGACAACAATACTTAGATCTTATCTTGTTAAGAGTCAGAAAAGACAAGTATACAATGGCTAGGCAGAATAAAGAAATGAACATTAGACAATTAGGGGAAACAAGAGAATTATTGATGCTTCTGAGTGCCCAGTGGACAGACGTATCCTTATTCTGTATAATCTTGCATAGAATGCCACTAATCTTTGACAGATTCATTTCCAAAAAATTACTAGATGATCGGAACAAATTAATGGTCAGTTAAAATAATGGAAAAGAAAACTTTGTACCAATAGTTTAAATGGTTATACATATATATATATATATATATATATATATATATATATATATATATATATATATATATATATATATATATATATATATATTATAAAATATTGTATAATAAAAAATATTTTTATTTTTGACAGATTAAAGTTATATAAACTTTAT
>CATIWR010569421.1:0-24763 GCA_949677035.1 Omphalea diandra | reverse complement strand
TATATATATATATATATATATATATATATATTATCAAATTAGACCTTTTTAAGTAAATAAAAAATAATAAAATTATAATTATAATTAAATAGAATATCATTTTTATTGGCTTTTTTTTTACTATGTAGTTCTTTTATTTTTTTCTTATTATTTATGAAATTAAATACTTATTTTTAATAAATTCTTAAAAAGAACAAATGTGAATTACTTCCCATGTTGTTAAACTTTCCAAATTATTTTTATATGAAAAATTACATCAATGTTAAACTCTTAAAATTATTTTTATATAAAAAACTTTTTATATTATTAAACTTTCTAAATTATTTTTATACAAATAACTTCCTGCATTATTAAACTTTCTAAATCATTTTTACATGAAAATTTTCTATATTTAATTGATGAAATTAAATATTTAATTATTAGTTTACTCACCACATGAAAAAAAATAAAAAATACATGGCATTATCACTTATCAAAATATTATGTTACTAGTACAATTAGTTGAAAATGACAAGCATTTGTGTAAAGCTGAATTTGATATCAGAATTAATTATATATATTGATTTTGAATTCTAGCTTCTTATTTTATATTATTACTTTTTAAGTTTTTCTAATTTATGATTTAAAAATTGTTTAAAATTTTATCTTTTAAATTCTCTAATTTTCTGTTTAAAATTTTGGTTAGAATTTTTACTGTTTAGATTTTCTTTAATTTCTTATTTAGAAAGTTTTTTATATGATAATTAATTTTTTAATTTTTCCATTTAAAATTTTTTAATATGATAGTTTTTTTTGTAACATAATATAAAATAACAACATTTGACAATGTTACACACAATTATTTTATAAATCACAAATAATTATTTAAAACTAATTATGAGACTGAAATTAATAATATAAATTGATTGGACGGGTTCATGAAAAATTCTATGTTTTAACATTTGACTGAATTGATCATGCTTGAATTTTTTAGATCCCTTTCGCACCCTTCTCTGTCGGACATGGAAATTGATTTATGTTTGGCTATGACACCTTTCTCTTTGAATAACGATGCCTGTAGGATTTCTTTGTTCTTGGAGAATAATTAGTAAATTTGAAAATTATCATATAAAATAAATGGTAGTATAGATATTTCATCCAAAGTTGACAGAAAATATAAATAAAAGCAATTTTTAGTTTAACAAAACAATCATCAAAACTGTAGTCAGAGACAATTTTATACCAGTTGAAATCTAAGGGACTTAATTAATTATGCAAGCCACAGGGGTATTGTAGTAATTAACCCTTTCTTTTTCATCCTCTTTTTCAACTAGTTGGAAGAACTAATAAACATCATCGCCGAAACACATTAGCAATTTCCTTTCATCGCCTTCCCTTAAACAGAGACCAAAAAATTAATATGAATGACAACGCATTTCGACCATAAACTACAAGCCCAAATATCCCAATGTTTTGCCTTCCTACTCTCAGTACATGTTTTAAATATGGTTCCAATATAACTAACCTTCATTGACATTAGCACATGAAAATACATCCCTAACGATTCCCTTAATACACAACAGAAAAAAATAAAAAAACAACATTGATACATTCTAACAAAGAATTCTGATCTCAACCAAAAAACCAATATTTTATCCCAACCACTTGGAAATTCCATCCGCTGTCTTGATATATCCACAGGAGCATCCATAAATCGCACTAGGATCAAAGACAGAAAGGAGAACCACTGATATGCTAATACTGACAGGTCAGAAGTCAAGCCCCCATGCTGAAGCTTGAGGCAGATAGATTCGATCACAATGTACGGAGGGATATGTACAGAGCAGGCAATCAACAGGGTAACTAATGATGTGGAAACTTAGCATCTAAAATCTGTCAATCAAACATCGGCGAACAGATACTGTAAATTTGCTAACCTGGCTCGGGTGGAGGAGAATGGCACAGACTCCGAGACAAAGAGCAACAGCAGCAATTAAAAATACTTTGGGATGAGATTTGAAGGCTCTGTTAGAAAAAATGAGACCGGATGACTTGTTTGTCCATTCCCTGATTACTTTCACATTCATAACCTCTCTACTCAAAAGTGGAACCTTGTCACTTTCAACAGCATCATACGAGTTTGTCATCACTCCCAACTTCTCAATTGAGTTTTTCTCCAAATCCTGCAAAAGAAAACATACATATTTCCTTATGAGGATGAAGAACAAGCACCAGTTGATGAAATAATGTGGCAAAAAATACCAATTTCCTGATATTATGACAGCAGACTGCAAAAAATCTCATAAACAGAACTACAAAAGGAAAAAAGCAGACACAGATCCCTTTCTCAAGGAATATTCAACTAGCAAAAATTTATGATAGAAAATTTTCAAAATTGAAACGTAAAATGCAGCAAATCATTAAATAATACCATGTTCTTACGCGATTTTGAGAAAATTTTCAAAATTGACACGCAAAATGCAGCAACTCATTAAATGATACCATGTTCTTACGCAATTTGTTAATTCTGATAGAAGAGTGAAGAAAAAAATAAAATGAACAAAAAGAAAAACACCACAGAAAAGGCAGCCAAACCATGCAAACCACAATTACTTGATTTCAGAAACCAAAACATATGCTAAACTACAAACAAATAATAGAACAGATATTGATCTATTACATATCACCATGCTCCATGAGCTGAAGTCAACATCATATAATAAAGCTTAAAGCTAAGACTGAACAGGATTCCTATTGACCTTTGCCGTGTTGAATAATTTTTTCATTTATTTCAAAAAGAAGAAAGTATTATCAACCACTTAATGGCCAAACATCAGCAACTGTCCTTTGGCAATGTGCTTCTTCGGCTTTTTGCAAACTGCTTTAGGCCCATTGGGGATTGTATTTCCCAAAGAGGCTTTTCCAAAAAAATAAAAAAAAAGTCAACTGCTTTTCAAAAGAAGCAGATTAATTGATGCCTTTTCAAAAGCAAGTATGACAAAAGCAGTTTATAAAAAAAAATCAATCAATTAAATCAAAAAATTTTAAACTGTTTTTTTAACACCCAACAGCAATCCCAAATGGACACTTTAAGAATTGGCAAACCATGGTTCAAAATAATCAATTAAACAAACATAGAAGATTAAAAAGAAGTCAAACACAGTTTTCAAGAACACCTCCAAACTCAATGCTAAAGAGAGCCCAAGTAAATAACATAAACACAGATAAAATTTATGACTGATTTGGTAAGCTTCTATTCCTGAACATCAGAACCATAAACAACAAAATAACCTGGAAGTACAAAAAAAAAGGTAACACTGAGGTAACACTTACGTCAGCAGTGGATGAAGCAACTGATGGCTTGTCACTTTCGAAGCATATTCCGCAACCCCTTTCCTCAACAGTACACTCCCATTGAAGGTCTAGACCACTACTTTTCTTATTTTTTTGATGAAGAATATTACTGGCGTCGTCCATATACTTCTGTAATACCCTCACATCATAATCACTACTGCCATAAACGGCCTCATTGCTCTCCATTTCATCAAATATGATTTTCAGATTTTGTAAAATTCTATCCAAAATGATAGTTGATTCATGGTGGAGCAAAAATTTTAATAAAGAATTGAGTCTTTGAATCTGTGAAGAGTTCATAATTTGTTGAAAACTTCCTGATGAAGGTTTCCTCAGTAACCATGCAACGTCCACAACAAATTCTGAAAATGCCACTTGTCTTTGCACAGAAACCTCACACTCTGAGCCATTTGACAGATAAGATGCATCAAATCTCTGCTGAATCAATTTCATCTCAGAACAAATTTCTCCATCTCCAATAAGTACAGGAATGAAGTTCGATATGCCACTCTCGTTTTCAAACTGCAGAAGACATTTACAAGGGAAAATCAATTCTAGTGTCAAATAACAGGATAACTATAAAATTGCTGTTTGAAAAAAAAAATTCATTTTTTATCATTTTAAAAGCATATCCTGGGAATTTTTTTAAATAAAAAACAAAGGTTTAAAATGAGATGCATACAAAAAGGTTCTGCATAACTTCAGTCATTAACAAATTTTTCATTGCCCATTATGCAAAAATGACAGTAATGCCAATGAAACATAGAAAATGGAAATACCTCTATAAATGCAGGACCAAAGAGATTAGCTTCAATATGGGAGATAAATATCTTGCACAACTGATGGTCAAGGCTGGAACATCCTTCAGTTTGACAATGTGGCAATGCCACAACGCGATCATATGCAAGATATTTCCCCGCAAATGACACCAGAAGCCTGCCATCACAAACATAGTCACAGCTTTTAACACAAAATCTAGAGGAATATACATGCTTAAACGTCAAAGAATGAGCATAATAATGGATATAACTCACAACCAAGCCCCATCCTATTAATAACATCTTCCCTTAAATTTAAATTAAACCAAGCAAAATATATACACTTTCTATAATAAGCAGTATTTACAAATGAGATACTTAGACAAAGATGAAACAAATTAGTCAAATAAACCAGATATAGAAATACGATTTCAGCTCATCAAGGTGTGATACATACCTAAATTTGGGTTGCAACAGATTACTTCCACAAGCAACAAACTCTATGGGCTTCCCAGCCTCAAAGCATGTTGGATGAACGTAGTGAAGTCTCGGGGCTCTCTCTCCCATGTTTAGTTTCATCGCTGAATTTCCATCTAGTTCCATGATAATTTAACAGATTAAAGAAAAAACTGACAACAAATTTGAAAAAGACAGAGCTGGAATGCTTAGGACTTCAGGTTAACAATCACAGTAATGGCCTAGTATAACTTAATTAGATTTTCTTAGAGTGCAACTTAGAATATCCACGGATACAAGTTTGTGGACCAACGTGTGTCATTCCCAAAATGATTCTACCATGCTAATTGAAAATAAAAACACATCATAAGATAACAAGTTCAACCTTAAATCAAAATGCTTGGCAAATGCTGGTTTCATGAATTCAAGGAAACACAAATCTAAGCATGAATTAATTCAAAGGAAAAGCCAATCAAAGCAAGCAACACAAACCAAACTGGACCAGAAATAATTAAAGTTTGAAAGATGTGCCAACCACTCAAAGTAGTTTGAGATGTCCTAATTGGAAATG
Source organism: Omphalea diandra (assembly GCA_949677035.1). Classification (NCBI taxonomy): domain Eukaryota; kingdom Viridiplantae; phylum Streptophyta; class Magnoliopsida; order Malpighiales; family Euphorbiaceae; genus Omphalea; species Omphalea diandra. The sequence continues at coordinate 19,645 of CATIWR010569421.1, read as the reverse complement.
TTAGAGATAGGGATAGGGGAAGATCTTGTGGATATGAAATGAGGGAAGGCAGGGTAGCTCCTTTCCATAACCTAAGGCCTACCTACCAAAAAGGACATTTATGGCTCGACTCGTCATGCTAAATATTTCCATACAGGAATCCATCTTGTATGTTGTCTTCCCACTGTCCATAGGATGTTGCATATAGTAATCCTTTAAAAAGAAGAATTACTATAACAGCAACTATAAAAAAAAATTAAAAAAAAAAAAAAAGAGCAGTGAAAGAAAGCTAATAATTTCAAAGAACAGAACAACAACCATCAATAGTTAAAGAACTGCTTGAACGGAAGCAATAAGCAGCCCCATGAGATGGAAAAATATGAAATTACATACAAAGCTTATCTTACCTTTCATAACATGGAAGATCATGTTGTTCAGATAAATTAACATAGGTCTCCTCTTGGACAGCATTTTTCCCGGAACAATAACAAAATCATGCACATATGACACAGGATCCTCAAATAACTGCTTGATGTGGCACAACATTGAAGTTAGATTATGAGATTTAGCCAAAAAATCATCAAAATATAAAAATTTACAGAGAGAAACATTTGCATGAGCAACAAAAAAAAATAAGCATCTGTTTCAACACTTGTAAGGGCTTAGAAAACCAGATAAGAATCAGCTGGAATTTCAGCTTTGTTGATGCCTAAATACACTACAATGTCTTGATCAAATGATAAATATAGTGTTTTCACAATATTAGAACCACAATGAAATGAGCACTGGAAAACTAAGGTGTGGAAGCATCAAGACAGATGCAAATTCAATAAATAATGCTGAATTCTTTTATTTAACCTTGATGCAACATTAATGGTAATACTATTACCTTTGCCCACATAAATGTTGGCATTGCAAGAAATGCAGTCAAGATTGTACAACCAGGGCGGATATAACCCTCCAACTCAACTGGCATACTGGCCAGCCATTCAAATATCTGCAAATACGGTAAATCACATGTCAACCAATTTGTGATATCCTTGACATTCAAAAGTTTATTCCACTTCAAATACTAAACTGTAACAGTAATTCTTTAAAATACTTGGTGTCGAAGCCTTCTAGGAAATTCTGCTGGGTTCCAATCATATAACTTGAATGAGATTCGACCTGTTGGGCACTACAGCAAAATTCCATTTCAGTTTTCCACCAAGTACAACTCATTGTTTCTCATAATAAAAATTTGGACATGAACAAAAATAAGCATGCAATGGAGGAATTATGGAGTGAACAAGTGGAAACCCACCACAGAAGAGTAAAAACTCTTAATGTCACCATTTGAAGGGGAAAGCAAAAATTTGGAATCATCTTTTCCACTACCATCCTTCGGAGTTCCAGCAGACACACCGCTATCGCTATTGAGATTTTGAGAATTAGGGGCAGTGGAAACATTTCCATCCTCAGATTCGACCAATGCTTCTTTCTCAACTATCTCACAGTCTACACCCCAAGAGATCACATCATAAGGGAGGGGGAAAAAATACCAAACACCCAATAAATTTCTCTAATTCAAACTCACCTTTCTCAGCTTCATCATCACAAGCAGTATTTTCACTATGTTCCTTTTCAACTACTCCCTTAGAATCAATGGGCTTTCGTCTCCTCCTATTATTATGACGCTCTAATTTCCTCCTACAACTTCGTTTACCTTCGTCAAAATCCGATAACAAATGAAACCTGCCCAAATAACCATAATAAAACCTATCTGAAATTCCCCAAAAAAATAACAAAATTTAAAATTCTGAAGCCAAAAAAAAGAAAAAAAAAAATCAATCCGTAGCTTACTTCCCACACTGCTGACAGTATCTCTTGTCGTCGCCGTCAAGTATAACGGCGCTAGCATTCGCGCACCGCAAACAAACCCTGTGCCTCTTATGATACCCTTTCAGTTGACTAATATCCGCCTCGCACCCCGGTACTTGACACCGCGCAACACCAACGCTCGACCGCGCCGTGGTCGTGCGGACTCGCTTCTTCCCCGGCATGACTTCTTCTTCCTCCTCTAATAATTTCGCGTCGAGCTCCGGACATGCACAAGGGACCCGGCCCGCCAAGAAATTGGAGCAGGTCAACCTTGGGTCGCGCTTCCTGATTCGATCGGGTATTTGTGTAACAGTTATTGTTGTTGCAGTCTCGATAGGGAGGATAGGGGATGGAGAATCGACGGAATCGAATGATATAGGGAACTGATCGTCTACGGTGAAGTCCAGGAGATCGCCCCAGTCCCATAGAGATGAGGACGAGGGGTATTCGGATACCGGCGGGCGAATTTCCATTTCGTCTAGCTGACGCTGTGTTGTGCTGGGTGATGTTGGAGGAAACGGTTCCATCGTGGCGGTCAAACCCCTAGATTTTTAGAAGGAGGGTGATAAGATGCGGTATACGAGACTTAAAAGAGAGAGAGAGAGAGAGATAGCGCCGGTGGTTGAGCGAGTGGGTGGGGTTTGGTTGGGCTTTGGAGTTAGGAGGTCCGCCGACCGGTTAGGTGGTGACTCGAAATCGTTGATCGGGTAAAAAATTTTACATGAGGCTGTCGTGGCGACATAAAATATTTTATGATTAATATGCGAGGAATTGCAAAGTCCAAGCGCGTTTCGAGCACGAGCTACCAATCATTGTTTTTTGGAAGAAAGCCACCAATCATATTAAGAGTTATTAAAATATATACATAAAATAATAAAAAGGTTCTATTATAATAATAAAAATAATAAGATTAGAAAAATAGATAAAGAAAATCATTAAAAAAACTCCTAAATATTCAGCCCAAAAGTTTAAATATTATCCTACTCTTAAACTATGTTTGGAAAATCATATAGACGAAAAAAAAAATAAAGAAAAAAACAATTTTTATTTTTTTTATTTTTTTCATGTTTAAATAAAAATGAGAAAAAATAATTTTTATTTTTTCTTATTTGAAAAGTAAAATATGGAAAAAAAATAAAAATATTATTTTATATATTTTCTATTTGACCCTTAATTTCAGAAAATAATTAGATATATAATTATATTGTATAATGATAAAAATAGATAATTAGTTTATATTTTAATTGATTTTATATGAAATCACAATTTATGTAATGATAAATATAATGTTAATACTAAAAAAAGCTAACATTAGGTTTTTATATTTGAAATGTTAAAAAAATAGATTTATATATTTAACTATATATTTTAAATATTTTTAAAAAATTAAATTAACCGAACCGATTAAATCAAAATTTATATATCTATAAATCAAATCAAATTGAACCTATAAAAGTTCAGTTTAGTTAGATTTGTTTTAATTAAATTACATATATTTTAAATTTAGTTGGATTCAAATTGGTTTGATTTATTAATTTTTTGATTAATTCGGTTTTTAGGTTTTTGTCTAAAAAACAGAACCAAAAATTGAATTTTTAAAATTATAACTAAATCAAATCGATTTTATTAAAGATTAAACCAAACTAAACCAGCTTGGTTTGGTCAATTTTTTCGTTTCAATCTGATTTTTGTTCACCCTTCCTATTCTACTTTTTTTTAATTGGTTGAATTATAATTTCATAAAAATATCTACAATCTCTCATATTTTCTCTCCATTTTAGAGAGAAAATCAAGGGTAAAAAAATAAACTATATTTTCCCTTATTTCCCAAACAAGGTAAAATGAGTTTTTCCTTATTTTTCACTTTTATTTTCCTTCTTCTCTTATTTTCTTCCCTCCCAAATATTGCATTAGTTTTTTGCATATTATACTATCTACATATGTTTTATATATTATATTAAAATATTTTTTTAATTTTTAATTTCATTATATTGCTTCATTTTTCTATTTATTTTAATACATATATTATCAATTAAAATAAAAGTTAACAAATTAAATATAATTTTTAAATTTTTAAATTGCCTTATGGTCTACCCTCTATATGTAACAAATCACTTTTTTTTAATAATATCTTGTCTTTTTTCAGCCCTATAAAATTCCTAAATAAATTAATAGGAATAAATTATATCTTGAAAAATGGAATGATATTTTTATTTCCTTGCTATATTGTGTTTCATTGCTTTTTTATTTCTTGAATGTTTATTTATTGAACTATAGTTGAATCACCATAATTGGACGATGATGTTACAACAGATTAAATTAATGTTTAGAATGACAAATGAGTTTAATTGATTTAAAGAATATGAAACAGTTATGTGTCATAATTTTAAACATAAATCAAATGATAAAAATAAATCAAGTAAAGCAAGCTACAAATCCATCAACTAATAAACAAAATGCAATATAATAATTAATTACAACTCAAAAAATTAGAGCAATGTATAAAGCTAAATGAATTTTGAAAAAAATTATATCAATTGTAAAATTTCATAAAAATTTACAGCTTTTTGGATTTGATAGTAAAACCTCCTAGGTGTCTTAAAATCCACCTAGCCAAATTAAAAAAGGTAGACCTTAAACCTATAATAATACACACTTTAAATGAAAAAATAATATAAAAATGAGAGTCATTTTATTTATTTTAATTAGTTTGGATTTGAGTCTATTTTTGAAGATTCAATTGAAAATAAAGATGAATGTTCTAAATTACTTGAATTTAAATTTGGGGTCGTGGAGTAGTGGTTTTGATTTGCTATTATAAATAAGTATGCTATAATTTTTATTTGCTGTTGTAATTAAATATACAATGAGTTTTGATTTTTATTTAAGAATATTTTTAAAATTAGTGTGAAAAAATGATATAAAATTAAAGGTATTTAGATATTGTAAATGAATTCAATAAAAAAATTAATAAAATAAATATATAATTAATGAAATTAAAATATTTTAATATAATATATAAAATTGAAGAATATAATATAGAAAAACCTATGAGTCATAATATTTAACCCAACATCCAATTTGCTTTTGCTAAAGAATTTTTTTTGGGAGCAGTTCTAGATACATTAACCAATAATCTTATTGTCTAACATAGATTTTTTTTTTTTATGTGTTCACTTTTTTCACCAATTAACGTTTATTAGATCATATTTCTAAATTAATATATAATTTTGATTTTAAAATTTATTTGAGATAATAATTTATCATTTAAAATTATTTTCTTGATAATTCAATATATTATAATTTTAATATACTGTCAAATCAATTTTTAATTTTAAAAAATAAAACTAAAAAGTAGATGTGTCTATTCAGAAATTCAATTGAAAAAATTAATTTATTTTTATAAAAAATAACATTTATATAAATGTAATGTTAGGAACTAAAATAAAAGGCATACTTTAACAAAGACATCATTTTTACCTCCAACTCCAAATAAATAAATAAATAAAGGAATCAAACGCTTTCTAATTTTATATAACTTGGTCAACACCACATTTTTCTTTCAAAAAATATTTATAACTTCTTCAACACCATATTTTTCTCTGAAAAATTATTTAATTTATATTTATTCTAGCATAAAGTATTTAAATTTTAAAAATTATTTTATTAAACTAAAAAAATAATATACATAGATATAATTAAAATAAAATATTCAATTTATTTAGTTAATTAATTATGTATAATATCAAAAGTTTTAAAGTAATATATGAATTAAATTATACCAAGTAATTATTGGAGAAGTTCTTAAAGCTGTAATTCAGATGTTAAATATTTTTGTTTTTATTTTTAATATTTATATTAGTTATTTAAAAACAAAATAATAATTTATTATAAACAAGCTAGAAACCTTTTCATGGTTTAATCAATGACAATTTATATTAAGTTGGATATTAATGAGCAGATTTGTTGAGGATTACTTAAACAAAAAATAATTTCATGACTTTCTTTGACAACTTTTTTGAATTCTAAAAGCTTAGCTAATCTATGTGTGTTTGCATATATTAATCAAAAAATTATATGTGTTAAGTGCGTGAGGTGTATTTACGGGAACTTGAAAGTGAATTGGTATTTTGAGATCTCACATCGATTGTGGAAAGTACATATATATGAGTTATATATACGAGTTATGTAAGTATACGAGTTATATAAGTTAGCACTTATTTATAAAATTAATTATGATTTTATAAAAAAAATGTTTCATATTTCTAACTCATTTATATATTTGTGTATATTAATAAAAAAAAAAAAGCTGAGACGTAAAAGGAGATTGTCAAGTTGTGATGTTCAGACATACAAGCAGATTGTCCAGTTGTGATGTTTTAGTCTGTTTCTAACAAAATGATATTATAGTTACTTTATTTATATTTTATAGTAATAATACTGACATTACAATTATAATAATGTACTTCTCAACGCGAGGACAATTAAATTAATTAAATTTTTTTATTTTCGCACTTCCTCTATTTCTCACAGGTAATTCTTCATTTGCCACATATAATCAGCACAAACTATACACTTAATTTTCATGATATTATTTTTAAACTTTTTATCCTTACGAAGTGCAAAGCATAAATAATAAATTTGCTCTTTAGTGACAATTGAAAAGGAAAAAGTTACAAAAATGGATATACTGATTGGAAAAAAAAAGTTACAAAAGATTACAATATAAAAATATAATAAATAAGTTAAGATCTTAATTGATATATCTAATTTTTTAGAAGAAAATTTATTTAAAGATGGATGCATTGTTTTTTATAGAACTATGACTAATTAATTTAGTATACTGATCTTACTTGTAAAACTCATCTAACTCAAAAATTGAAAAAAAAAAAAATCCACACACCCTGTAATATATATAGATAATAATAAGGAATATTGATTCAAGTGATAAAAAAAGTCTACCATTCTTTTATTATGTTGAATTTAAATCTGCTAAGAAATAGTAAAAATATAATTTTTGTATTAATTCATTAAACTCAATATAAATGAGCTTCTTTAGACCAATGACAATCTAGAGAGACTTTACTGAGTTTTCTTTTACTACATAATAAAAAAAGTTATATATAACTCAATTAATAGTATATTGTTATTATATCAATATAGTACTCCACCTTTTCAGTTCGACATGAAATAATATTTTTAAAATTAAATTAATCAATTCATTAATTTTTAATTTGATCAATTTAATTTAATAAATATATTTTAAGAAATTTTTAAAAAATATATAATAATATTTTAAAATTTTAAAAGAATAAATTAGAATGATATAATAAAATAATAATATAATTTTAAAGTGTTTAAATTTGTTTATAAAATAATATGATTTTAATTTGAAATAATTGAATTTAATTTATAATTTTAATTATTTTTAAAAAAAATTAATTTTATCAATTGAACACAACTATTGTTTAGAAAACCGAATTAAATTAGGCAGTCGAACTAGAGAAATTGAGAATCGGATGATGATTGATTTGATTAGATTTAGTTTTGTTTTTAAGTATTTTATTTTTAATATTTTTTGACTTTTCACATTAATTTATAAATATTTTTTTAATTTTATATATTATTAAATTAATTGAACCGAACCAATCAATCCGTGAATCAATCAACTAACCATTTCATTGACCGATTCAATTTTAAAAATGGTCAAATACTCTTACTCTTGAGTTTTACTCTATTATACTATATATTTTCCTCATTTTTCAAAAATACTACTAATATATCTATGTATTTTACTTGTGTTAATCCCTATTATAGTTTTTATTAATTTTTATTAAAAGTATATGAAATATTCATTGTATCCTTAGTTCTACATCGAAAATTTTCATTTTTATCAAAGCTTTAAAAAAAAAAGATACAGAGACTCATGAACCATTGAATCTCAAAATTGCAGCCACAATAAACTCAATTCAAAATTGAATCTTAAAATCAACAGAAATTAATCAATTCAGAATTACAACCACATTCTCCAGAATAATTGGACAAAAAATTATCAAAACAAACAATTACAACTAATTATCAACAAAAAATTTAACAACCAAAATCAACCAAATCGCAAATAAAATTTGCAAATAAAACCAAACAAAATCGCAAAAAACTCGTCGCTCAACTCTCCTCACCTCACTATCCCAAACCCAAGATTCCAGTATTGTCATAAAAAAAATTATATTCAATAACCCAGGCTAGAAAAATATTCACAAATTCAATTCAACCAAATCATTTGCAAAAACAAATTCGCATAATCAAAAGCAAACCTGGGAAAGACAAAGAGCAAATAATTCCCAGAACCAAAAACCCAAAAATAAATTTAATTCTTTCGCAGTCCTCAACCTCCTATTCTCCTTCGTAAACAAATTCACAGCTCATTGTACGAATAATAGGAAAAGCAACAGCAACCTGTGTCGTTGTCGTACCCATAGCCGGTGATGAACTCGACGAAACCCTACTCATCACCTGAATTTGAAGGTGAAATCACACACGTGACAGACAAGATAAAAATAACGGTCACCGTCACAGATCATGAAGTAGTCCTATTTTGTCTCTCCTAAAGCTATCGTTCTTGAATTCCCTTTTTAAATCTCTACAAAATTAATCCCATTTTTTTTTTCCAAACAGAAGGTTTTGAAGGAATTCCAAGCAAGCCCATTTGAATTCCCTAAGAAGCGTGGATGTGAATGATTGAATTTGTTTTTTATTCTTTAAAAAGATGGATTTGCTTGGGTTGCCATTCAAAATGCTATATATTTAAATGGTCTATAGATTTTTAAGGGCAAGATGATTTATAAAACAAAAAAAAAAAAATTGGTGATGATGAATACGGTGCAATGAGTTAAAATTGAGATAGTGTAGGTTGAAACAAAAATAAAAGGATAATTTAGATATTTTATTAATTATTAAATTAATTTATTGACGTTGAGTTATTGATTAATAAAAATATGATAATAAAATAAATGAAATGACTTTTTAATATAATTGAATAAAAATTAAGATATATTTTAATATAAATTTTAAAAACATGAGACTATACATAAGGCAAAATATTTGATCAGACTATTTAACGGTTTTAAAAGCATTCAACACAATCAAATGTCGTCCAAAAACATTGGATGAGATTGATTTGTAGTAAACGCTGGAAATGAGAGATCAGCGGTTGGTAGAGGTTGCGTGAAGTGGTGGCGCATGGAAGTGGGATGGTGAAGCGTCGTTATCCAAAAGAACTGACGAAAGTAATGATGACATGACGCCAATTGCTGTCGCTTCCAATAATTACCGGACACAGATTAACATCTTGAGATCCGACCATTTCTGATTTAGGCGGATTCGGCCTTCCAGCCTCTTGGAAAAGCTAGAATCTTTTTCCGCGGTGTATTATTGTTATTAACAATATTCGCTTTATTATTTTTTACAATGTTTTTATTCGATTCAGAAAACTGAAAATAAATTAGCAGGTTAATTAATTTCAATATATTCCTTTAAAAAATTAAGGTAAATATTAAAATTCATAAATAAAAATTTAATCAAAATTGTAAATATGTATTAATAAATATAGACACACACACACACATGGTCACACTAAATTTTATAAATATGTATTGTTTGAATTATATTGAATTAATTATTAAGAATGATTGGATACTAATAAACTAACAAATTTTAAATTAAAAAAATTATATTTTAATTGTTGCTATATTTAAAAAATCGTATATTATTAAGGTTCAAGGAGTGAGTAAAAAATTTTATAGATTGAAAAAATTGATTGATTTTAATTTTTTTAAGTTTATTGAAAATTTTAAATTAGTTTTTGCTAGTTAAAAAAATATAAAATGTGTTCATTAATAAAATATAAAAATTTATTTCTTATGTTACTTCAAATTTGACCTAAATAATATGAGAATGAATTAAGTCCATGCTAGATCTAAACTAGAAATTGAATTAAACTCGTGCTAGATCTAAACTAGACATAAAATTAGTGTTATTTAATTTAATTATTAAGAATAATAGGATATTAAATATTTAAATTTAAAGTGCATTATTTTAGATTGAAGAAAAAAAATGAACAATTTTCTACACTAGAAAATTTTAGTTGATTTCAATTATTTTCAAGTTTAGTTTTTATTGTTTTATAATTATAACTTATTTTTATTAATAAAAAACAAAAAACATATTTTTATTTCACTTGATAAAAAATTAGACTTTATTTAGTTAAAAATAAAAATATTATTTTAATGAAAATCAAAAGTTAATTTTGAATTTAATTGAACTAATAAAAATTAAGGGGCCTAGATATTTGATTGGAAAATATATCTAAAAAAATTATGCACTTTATTGATAAGAAATAAATTTTAAGATATATATGAAATCACAAATATGATTTTTTTAGTAATTTATTCTAATAAAAAAAAATGTAAGATTTTGTGGTTTAGAAAGGTTAGGACATATATCTCGTTTTAAAATGAAAGAGTAACCTTTTTTTGTCTGTCAAAAGGACTTATCAAGGTTAGGATATACATATCAAAATTTTTGCTTTGTTGCTGATTATCATATTGTTAGTATTGGTTGTAGATTGTTGATCATTATTGTTGATTGCTAATTACTAATTGAAAATTGTTGATTGATACTAAATATTTAGTAAAATTATTGTTATTAATTATTATTTATAGATATAATTTATTAGTTTAAATACTATCCTTCTCCTAAACTATGTTTTGAAAATCATATAGACAAAAAAAAATAAAGAAAAAAATAAATTTTATTTTTTCTTTTATTTTTTCATATTTAAATAAATATGAGGAAAAAAATATTTTTATTTTTTCTTATTTGAAAAGTAAAATATGGAAAAAAATAAAAATATTATTTTATATATTTTCTATTTTCTCCTTAATTCAAGAAAATAATTAGATATATAATTATATTGTATAATGATAAAAATAGATAGTTAGTTTATATTTTAATTGATTTTATATGAAATCACAATTTATGTAATGATAAATATAATGTTAATACTAAAAAAAATCTAACTTATAATTTATTAGTATAAATATAAAATTTAAATAAATAAGTAATTATATATCATATTTTAGATTTTAAAAATAAATAATATATAACTATTCATTTAAAATTATTTAAAAATTATAAGTTAAACTTTTTATAATATATATTAAATATTAATCATAAATATAATGACAATTTTCTTAAAAAATAAATAATATATTAAATATAAAGTAATGTAATAAAATTTAAATTATTTACTTAATAAATAATTTATTATCAACAAAAATAATATTAAAAAATATATTAGACTTAATGTAACTAGTCAACGATATAGCTATTTTTTTAGTTATAAAATATAAATTGCTGATGAAAAATATGAAAAAAAAACATATAATTTTATGAACTAAAGCTGTTAATTGAAATAAAAATACACTTCTAATAAAAACTAACAAATAAAAAGACTTAAAAAAAATCCTTTAAAGTGTCATTATCTTATTTTATTTAGATTTGGTAGATTCCCCTAACTGAAGCATATTGTTTATTAATATCAGAGAGAGTCGTTCAACTAAGATATTTGAAAATGGTTTAGATGAAGAAATTCCCATATGTGCCTTAAAGAAAAAGTTACAGATAAAAAAATGAGAAATTGTTTATATATTCAGTCAATCACAAACATTAATCAAACTGGGTAAGTTTATTTTTTTTTAATTTAATTTTTTACAAATCTAAATATATAAAGTTAATTGTGAAGATATTTTATTAAAATTATTTGAAAATAAATCTAATCTTATTTAAAAAATGATATCGAATGTATGTATAAATAAAGAAATTGAATAAATTCCAGTCGAAGTAGCTTCTGATGCAGTTGGCACGAAGTCAATTGTTGGCCGAATAAGGAAGAGGCTCTCTGCCTTCAATAATGCTTCTGTTTGGTTAACAAGTTAGTTTCACTTGACTAGCCTTTTTCCCATTATACAAAAATTAAGAAAAAAAAAATAATGCATTTGTAGACAAAAACTTATTTATATTTAATGCAAATAAATTTTTTTATCCATCAAACTAACAGGGAAATAATAATTTAAATAATTACTTACAAACATCAATAAGAATTATTATAATATTATCTACATAATTATTTTCTTAAATATAAATATTCATATTATTTTTAAATTTAATTATAATTGTTTATTTATTGAATATATATATCTGGTATACACGATTTTTTTTGCATTAATATATTCAAGACCATTTTTTTTACATTGAAAATGTGCTTGGCAGAAAAATCAAAATTCATAAAAAGTACTATTAAATTTTGAAAATACAAAAATTTGAAACACCTATAGCCTTAATTTTTTTTTAAAAAAAAATGACCTAAATTTTTTGAACATACATAAATCTAATTACATTTTTTAATTTAACTCTAATTGAATTGAACTTTAATGTCATTTAACCAAAAAATAATTAATCTAATTACATATTTATTGATATATAAAAAGATGAAATAAATAATTTTAATGAGTCATCGTAAAATGGCTATAACAATTTCCTTAAAACTATTGTTATGTATATGTATTCATAATAAAATAACAATTTGAAAATCTGATATTTGAGACCAATGTTTTAAAATAACAAATATTTGTGGAGACTATGACCTTAAAATATATAACAAAAAATAATTATATATTAAACAAATATTTCGTTACATGGATAAAATTCATGTGCAGATTACGTTAGTAAGATCATAAAAATGGTCAAATATTAATATTAAAAAAATAAAAACAGTCAAATATTAATATCTTGAAATAAGGAGAATACAAGATTATTGAAAAAGAAATAATGAAATGTAAATATTTAAAAAAAAAACAATGAAAGTCTCGAATACTTTACTGAGTATCTTCTCAAATTTAAGTATCTTAAATTAGTAGCTAATTCACGCGTTATGCGAATTATAATATAAATTTTTTTTATTAAAATAATAAAAAATTTCATCTCATTTTTATTTTAGATATAAGAGTAACAAAATAAAATTTTTTAAATTAATATTATTTAAAATAAAAAAATTGAACAGAATTGTTGTACCCGCTGCTCTTTTTTCAGAAACGAATCCCTATTTTTCCCAAAGGCAGTTGTGCACGTACTCCCCTGAAGCTCGTGGTCATCAACAATGAAATTCGAATCACATTCGTCTCAAGTGCATACAAAATTGAAAAAGTAATTTTTAGAGCTATCAAAAGGTTTTTCCAATAACTCAGAGTCAGTGTAGAAGAAAGAATCAGTTATAATATTTTCCATTAAGACCTCGTGAAAATTAATAAATAGTGAAATTTAAATGAAAATAGAATCATAATAAAAAGATTTTTCTTCTGATGAAAGTATGAAGTTATGAGCTCTAATATTGGGTGCAACCAATGCCACACCACTCACATGGCTTGCTGATGCCATTCTCTTTAGTCCTCTTCATGACAATATCTCATATTCAATAGTACCGATAATTACAGAACTTTTCCATAGCCTCACGTACATTTTTCTTGTCCGACTCTTATACACTGATCGAAATATACTACAATGACAATAAAGTTAGTAAAAAATGGCCAATCAGTGCTTGTCGAATTTCAAGCCATCCATCGTACCAAGTGTTCAATAATAATCAATTGTATGTGAAGCATGACATTTTATGTGGAGCTACATGCCAAGAATTAGTTCAACATCTTCAACAAAGCCCATCTCAACATTTCATCAGCCTCATCAAGGACTTGAAACTTTAGTAACCTGAAGTCAAGATTGGCCCCTCTCGATGTGATCCTATAAAGAGTTCCCACAAAAATTGAAATTATATATAATCGCTTACATATAAAAGTAAAATCTGCAAAAATATTAAAGTAACTCAAATACAAATATAACAAAATACACCTTTATATATACGTACTTTATTTCTTGTAATTTTTTTTTTAAAATCCAAATTGAACCGAATCAATCCTTTAGCATCGAATATTTGAACCAGACCGAACTGAAAATCGATTCAATTTGAGATGAATATTTTCTCATTCAGTCTGATATTGATTTCTTCATTTTTAAATAATCGATTTTTGATACGATTCTGGATAATTTAAAATAATTGGTCTAAAACCATAATCGATCACCCAAACAATCCATCAATATGGTGAATAGGAAAAGGTTTTCTAAATCACATGCTTATAGTGTGATGCATAAAACATAACATATATGTTTAAGCATTTGTTGTACGTAGTACAAATAGGTATTTCGTTGATATGAATAATAATGAGATGATAAAATGATAACTCAAATAAATAAAAAAATAATGAATTGTTATGCAAGTTAAAAAATACTCTCTTTATTCCAAATTGATAAATTTAATTTTTAAACGTAAATTCAGAAATATTAGATAATTTGATTAAATTGATTATTTTTACTTTGACTTTTCCTATTGTATCATTGCATTGACATTAAAATACCATATAGATATGAATAGTGCTGTTATTTAATAATATTAGAGTTTGTTGCGCTCTATTATAAAATTAAAAAATAATTGATATTGCCAATAAATGAAATTATTAAACCATAAACATCAAATTTCAAATTTTGTTTCAATTTTCAATAAGTATATTAAATTATTGTTGTTTACAAGTGTTGATAACCATATAATTAAATAAGAATAAAATAGAAATCAAATAATTCAACACTTTCCAAAAAAAGAAATCAACCTAAATATTGGAACAATTAAAAAGGAAAAATAAACATATCAATTTAGGATAAAATAAGTATTAAAAAACAATGACATCACAATAAAATCAACACCTTTAGAAATTCCAAAATCAATATCTTTCCAATCTTGCACAGTGAAAACATGAATTATGAGCAAGGGAAGAAACTATTTAGATAATCATGCTCCAAATAAGAGTGTTGCGGATCAACTGAACAAAGTCATCGCAAAATCTGTGAGCAGATTGGAATGTAAAAATATAAAAATGAAGGACCAATATCACAATAATGATATAATGCTCATAACAAGGGGAAAAAAAAATCTTGCAATCATGTAATCTAATAGAACCAGTTCGTATTATTTCGGACACAGGAGAATTGTACCTTATCATACAGTTCTGGCGATTCATCCACGTATAAAAATATTGAGAGCAATAAACTAGTTTTTCTTATGAATCAAGCTTGATTCTCTTTCTAATTGAAAGATTTATCTTCTTTATTGGCTCCAACAACCCGCTTATGAATTTGGCAAGGAGCAATGTCTTCATTTGCGAGGACTATTGTTGATGAATTGTTGGTAATTCACCTACATACACAGTAATAAACTCGTTCAACAATATTCATAAAGAGGACAATAAACGTTACTAATAACAGTATTAATAAGAGAGGCGAATAGAGGACAATAGTTACAACATAAAATGCATTAATGAATTAAGACATTGATATCAATTAGTTGAATATATATATATATATATATATATATATATATATATATATATATATATATATATATATATATGATTTAACTCATGATACCCCTTTATAACCTCTTTTTTAAGATAATAACTCTTTATAACATTGATTAAAAAGAGAAAAAAGAATATTTTATTATCCTAATAGAAAAATTTTCTTAAAAGGGCATTTGATTGTCAGATATTTAACGAAAAATAGTTCATAAATATTGAATTTCGGTGTTTGGTGTACAAAAATATTATATCATTGAAAAAACTACTTTTTGAAACATGTGAACCTCACTTTTACTTTTTCATTTATATAGAAAAATATTTTCACATCTCAATAGGTGAAATTCTACTTTTTCATGAACATTGATAATTATATAATTATATATTGACAAATATACTCTTAATTAATTTAATACAATCCCAATCACCATAATGAATTTATAACTATTTAGTATTTTGAATAACATCTATTAATTACATCATTATCTCATACTATTTTATAATATTATTTTTTATTATAATACTCACTCTGTTCCTTAATAGATACTGTTTAAAGTTTTTGCACATATATTAAGAATTACATTTAATAAGTGTTATTACATATAAATAAGACTATATTACCCTCCATTAATTATTTTTATAAATTATTGTACAATCTAAAAAGAAACAATTATTATAAAAGAGAGAAATGGTAAAGTTGAAAAAAAAATTAATTAATGGTCATTGATAATTGTAAAATGTTAAGTATTATGAAATAAAAATTTCTCTCTAAAACGACATATAATTTGAAACGGAGAGAGTATACTATTATATTTTATATTAATTTAAATTACAAATTATATCAAGCTAGATTATTTAATAATATTATATTTATTATGTATTATTTCTATTATATTATAATCATATTTCGTATTAAATTTATATTATGATAAATTTTATTATACAAGATTTTTTTGTGTAAATTAATTAAATAAAATATATAATTACATTAAAGGCACGACAATAATCTACGTTAATTTCTTTAAATGACAATATGCATAAATTAAGCATATTAATTTTAAAATTTCAAATATATATATATATATATCAACTAAATATAAGAATTTATATTTTAAAAATTATTTATTTAAAAATTTATTTTATTAGAAAAGCAATATCGAGTAGAAATTTCTGGCACTCAAATGCGAGTAAATGGATGAAATTATCATAATGTAGACAATTTTATATGTTTGGGATTGAGCCCAAGAATAAGTAGTTAAAGCATGGTTGGTCCAAGCCAGGCCGACCTTTATCTTAAGCTCTAACTTGTTGGTTTTGGGCTTAAGGTCTATCCACCATGTTTCCTAACAAGGCTACCGCCCTCGCAATGGATTTCCATTTTTAGATATCGTAATTCATTCCTTTCCCGTCTCTCTTCCTCCAAAATTTTCGGAACCCAATTTAGGGTTAGGTTTTCAATCTCTCTAATTGGTTAGGGTTTTTACCAACTTGTGCAAGTATGGCGAGATACAGAAGCCGCAGCAGGAGCTACAGTCCCCGTCGCCGCAGCAGAACCCCGCCTCGCAGCCGGAAACATTACTACGATGACGAAGATCCCCGCGATCGCTACCGTGATAGCCGTTCTCACCGTGACCGTCGTTCCCCTGCTCCATCTGGCTTACTCGTCCGCAATCTTCCTCTCGATGCCAGGTCTCCCTCTATCGCATCTATTTTTTATATATCTAATTTTTGCAATTGTTGTCTTGAACTTTGGAGACTTTGTGATGGTGCTGTGCAGGCCTGAAGACCTTAGGGGTCCATTTGAGAAATATGGACCTCTGAAGGATGTGTATCTCCCGAAGAATTATTACACTGGGTACGTTTCTTTGTCCTTTGCGCACGTGTGTTCTCGGCTGGTTAGATGGCATGATTTACTGGTTTTTTCCCTTTATTGACTCTATCTTTACATTTTACATTTTACTGTTCTTCACTTTTTCTACTACTTTAATGCAAGGAGCTATGCTTTGTGAAATTTGAGAGACCTGCTATTTGTTTTTCACATGCTGTTGTATGTTTGGATTGGGGAAGTGGGAACTATTAAACTGAACGTAATGTTTTAGAATCTGATTTATATTGGAAAATTGCAATTCAAGGTAAATTCTCCTCACAATAATTCACTATTTCAAATTGCTCACCTCATTGATTTATTTTCGCGGCTACTGGTCCAATCTGCTTGCATTTGCCCTCTTTGCAGGATTTTATGGCAAGCATAAATGTTTTTTTTTGTGGCAATGATGACTCTTTTAATGAGTCCGTCTTCTCTTCTTTTTTCTGTTAATGCTTTCTAATATGTGCCTTATTACATTGGATACAAAAGGCATTTTATATATCAGAACACAGAAACAATAACTGGATTACTTTACTAGGATTACATATGTAGCAAACACGACGAGTCTATTTATGTACCCTGCCTAACATTTAAAAGTGGATTGGACATTTTATTTTAGCTACTGCAGACATTGATTATGTTGCCAGTCTCTCCAGCTTTTCATTTCCCCTCTTCTTGTGCATACTTTAAAGATATTTTATCACGATTTTTGATGTTGCCATTTGGATTCATAGGGAGCCACGAGGCTTTGGATTTGTGAAGTACCGTTACGCTGAAGATGCAGCAGAAGCTAAGCAACGTATGAACCATAAAATTATTGGTGGACGTGAGATAAGGATTGTTTTTGCTGAGGAGAACAGAAAAACTCCTCAAGAGATGCGTACGAGTACTCGTGTGAGGTGTTACAATTGTTCTCTTTGCTGTTTGATTATCTATGTTTGTACTTGGGAATATGTTGCTGTTTGAAATTGAATTTTTACTCAAGCAATTGGTTGACCTCTCTCTTTAAATATTTTGTATTTTTATGCAGCGGTCGATATGGAGGCAGCTATAGAGGGAGAACACCACCGAGGTCCCCAAGACGTCGACTTCATTGTCAGTTCAAACTCTCAAATAGGCATTTATCTGAAGTTTCTGTTAAGATCATGTTGTTGTGGTTTTTTGCTTTTTATGTAAAACTACTTGTAATAATGTTAATAATGTTAAGTAGTTTTTGCTGAATTGTGAATCTCTTTTTGGGTGACAGCTTATTCACGCTCTCCTTCACCAGCTAGGCATTACCCAAGGTTTGATTGTATATGCTTGGAGAGTCCTAGTGTTTTTTGTAATTTTGTTATGTATTCTTGTCATTTCCTATTCTTCTTCTTTCTTCCTCTGTGCCATTTACTTATATTATTTATCATTATTGGTTTATGTTTTGATGTTTAAGAAGTTCAAAAATATCTGATAACACCCTGACTACCATACCTAACTGTCATAATGCAATTTCAATTGTGATAATTTTTGTTTGTTTATTATTGCTATCCATTTAATCCCAAAAATAACAATATAAAGTCAGAGATCCATTCTTAGTTTATTGCAGTATGTTTTGTCATATAGTGAGAAGTAGACTGCACTTAGGCATCCCATAAATTCGGCATGAATTGTGACATTGTGTTTGGCTGCACTCAAGTATCCCGTATTTTGTTTATTTTCCTGTCTTGCATATGCCAAAAGAATATAAAACAACTTTATTCTTGCATTGTGTTGCTTTTTCCTGTCTTATCTTGTGTTATTTAGTCCATGTCAGCAAATAACTTTGGGTATTTAAGTGCTAATTTGAGAAAGTCATAGTGTGTACCCCTTGATGACTTGTCTTTCTTTGACGATTTGAACTTTGTGTGGAAGCAGACTTTGTCTCTTAGGTATGATATGGCATGTGTTCCCACGAATTTAAATATTATCTGGTGGTGGCCTTGTTGATGCAGATGGTAAAGTGAAATGGGAAAGACTTCTGGATTAATAAAGATTAACGACTAAAGAAAAGAGTTTTAAAGTGATGGACAACATGCCTATCTTTCTGTGAATGCCTCTTCATGAGTGTTACCCCTTAATGTCACCAGTTATCGTCTACATATTGCGTTGGCTTTCCCATTCTTGACTTTTGCTTTGTGAGGTTTGCTAATTAACAAGCTAACCATGGTCTGAGAGAGAATTGAAATCATGGGGGTACTTTATTTATTCTCTTTAGTAAATTCTTAATAAGGATTTGTCAAGTTTGATATCTTGTTTTGCATATACTATCCAGTTAAGAAAGAATATAAAGCTTATAGTTGGGCAAAGAAAGAAATCATCCTCAAAAGGAAAGCTTTTCAAAGTTTTACTGGTAGAGATATGATGGCAATGGCCAAGAAAAAGAAAATTAGAGGTTTTGTAAAGTTGGGGC
>CATIWR010569377.1:0-33157 GCA_949677035.1 Omphalea diandra | reverse complement strand
TATATATATATATATATATATATTTTATTGTGATCGGGTCACAAGTTGACTTATTCAGGTCAGTTTTGATCCAACCAATCATATTGATCCTTACTCGACTCTAAAATCTTTATATCATTTCAAGTTTGCTTCGAATTATGGTCGAGTACGGGTCGCATTTTTTCAGGTGAATTCAGATCGAATAAAAAATTGTCACCTCTACTTATAATTTGTGTGCATGTTCACCAAGTTAAGCATGACGAGCCCTGGCTTCATCAGTGGACAAAATTCCTCCTTGGCTTGGTGGAGGAACCATCAAAGTAACGAAAGTGAAAGACTTTGTTCTTCTTATGGGCTAAAGAAGCAAGACTTGGGATCCTAAAAGTAACACTCATCATTTTCAAGAAGTGATGAGGAACATGCATTAGTCAAGTACTTTCGCAAGTAAGGAAAAACATTTCGAAATTACCTATTGAAATTTGGAACCAAAACAAAAGTTTTTTCTGTTCATACTTTCTAAAATATGAGAGCATAGAGAATTTGATCTAAGGGATAGTTCTCTAGAATACTGTAAAACAGGAAGTAACAAGGTAACAAAAACAAATCAAGTTCTAAAATCTATTGATATTAGTAGTATTTACTAATATTGTGGGATGCATTTTACAACCTCTTGTTTGGATGGACTATAGGGAGAGGTAATTAATGGAAGGTTAGGTAAGATACAAGCTCACCCTTATTTAGAGAAAAGTAAAAAAAAAAAAAAAAAAAAAAGAGCGTGGAGAATGGAATGGAAGGGTAAGTCTTATCATTCCTTACTCTTATACCTTTCAATGCTTACACTCCAAATTGGAGTGTACATACAGATAATTAAAAATAAAAAAAAGACTTTATTAATTTTGTCCCTATTTTAAATATAAAAATCTAATTATACTTCATTTTTGTCATTTTCAATAGTTACTCCCTCTTTAATCATACTTTCTCATTCATCCTCTCTCAAATAATGTAAAGGAAGTGTTATGCACTTCTCATCTTTTCCCCTTCCCTGCCATTACATTAGTTACTCTTCTTTACACCCCATTCAAATAAGGGTTCCCTATCATTACATTAATTACTCTTCTTTACACCCCATTCAAATAAGGGGTGAGCGTCTCTGTAGTTAAATCTGTTGGGTTGGTTTATTATTGCTTTGTCTAATATATCCCTATTCTTAAGGGTATTTGTTTGTTTTAGTTTTACCATGTTTTTAGGAGTTGTTAGGCATGGATTGCTTATTTTCTGTTCAGTTTGTCATGTAAGGCTATTTAAACAACCAAAAGTTCTTTTCAATTTGAATAAGAAAAATCTATCTTCAACATCTGTTTCTTCTTTTTTCTTAAATTTTCTTAGTTTTTAACATTTAGTATCAAAGCCTCATCTTGGGGCCTTTTTAGAGTTTGAAGCAGCAGTGATCAACAATATGACGATAGAAAGTTCATTTGTGCAACCAATAGTCCCATAATTTGATGGACATTATGATCATTGGGCGATGCTTACGGAAAATTTCTTGCATTCAAAAGGAATATTAGGGCTTAGTAGAGAATGGAGTTCCTGCAACAATAAAGGTGTCGTTCTCACAGATGCACATAGAAAGAACAATAAATATCGGAAGCTAAAAGATTTGAAGGAGAAGAACTCTCTTTCAAGCATTTAGATCATTCAATCCTGAAAACGATCTTTAACAAGGATACAACAAAAAGCATAGGGGATTCCATGAAACAAAAATATCGAGGAATGACTCGAGTTAAGCATGCATAGTTGCAAGCACTTCAGAAGGAATTTGAAGTTCTCCACATGAAGGCATGAGAATCGATGAAAGAGTATTTTGTTCAAACTCTTACCATATCCAATAAGACGAAAGAAAATAGTAAAAACAAAGGAAATGTTATTTTTGAAAAGATTTTGACATCTAAGACTCCTAAATTTGATTATGTTGTATGTTCCATTGAGGAGTCCAAGAATATGGACACTATTGATGAATTGCAAAGTAGCCTGCTTATGTATGAACAACATATGAGAACTCAGGTTGAAAAAGAACATGCTTTAAAGATCACTCATGCAGATTAGTTAGGAGAAAGGGGATAAGGTCGTGGAAGTTCTAAAGGTAGAGGATGAGGAAGAGGCACATATAAAACTTTGACAAAACCACAGTGGAATGTTATAACTGTTACAAACTTGGGCATTTTCAATAGGAATGTCCAAGCAAAGAGGAGGCCAATTATGCTGAAACTCAAGAAGAGATGTTGATGGCATACGTGGATACGGATAAAGTCAGCAGCGAAGATTTATGGTTCCTTGACTATGGATGCATTAATAATATGTATGGGAAGAAAGAACACTTCTTAGGCCTGAATGAGAATTTCAGAGATTTTGTCACGCTAGGCAACAACTTAAGCATGGCTATAATGGGAAAAGGTAATGTCAGGCTACAAGTGAATGGAATAGCCCATATTATCATAGGAGTATTTTATGTACCACAGTTGAAGAGCAACTTGTTGAGCATTGGGCAATTCCAAGAAATGGACTTGTTATTTTGTTTCAACATGGAAGGTGTAAGGTGTTTCATCATGAGAAAGGCTTTATCATGGATGTCTACAAATTGAATGTTCATGTTGCATGCTACATCTCAACCTTTAAAATCTATTTGTTTCAATACAATCACTGAGGATATGGTGCAGCTTTGGCATTACAAATATAGGCACTTGAATTTTGTGGGCTTGAAAACTCTCTAACAAAAGAAAAGGGTGAATGATTTACCTTAACTTAAGTCTCCTTCAAGGTTGTGCAAGGATTATTTGATAGGAAATCAACGAAGAGATTCATTTCTAAAAAGGAGCGCCTGGAATGCTTCACACATTATTCAGTTAGTACATGAGATATTTGCAGACTGATCAAACCCATCTCCAGTGGTAGGATAAGGTATTTGCTTACCTTTACAAATGATTTTAGTAGAAAAACATGGGTCTTCTTTTTGGCAGAAAAATCAGAAGCCTTTGACACTTTCAAAAGATTGAAAGTTCATGTTGAAAAGGAGACAAATAAATCCATTAGAGGCTTACGTACTGATTGAGGAACAGAGTTTACATCATAAGAATTCAATAACTTATATGACATGAATGGTATACAAAGACAATTAACAGCTACATACACGCTGTAACAAAATGGAGTCACATAGCAAAATAACAGAATCATTATGAACATGGTACGTAGTATGCTTTCAGAAAAGAAAATTCCCATAACCTTCTGGCCTGAAGTAGTCAGTTGGACAGTGCATGTCTTGAATCAAAGTTTAACATTAGCTATAAGAGATAAGACTCTAGAAGAAGCTTGGAGTGGAATCAAACCTTAAGTTGCATATTTCAGAGTTTTTGGTTGTCTCTCTTGTTCATGTCCTTGATAGTCAAACAACAAAATTAGATGATAAATGTTTGAGTTGTGTTCTGCTGAGGGTTAGTAAGGAGTCAAAGGCTTACAGACTTTATGATCCTACTTCACAAAGGATCATAATAAGCAAGGATGTCCTACTTCACAAAGGATCATAATAAGCAAGGATGTCATGTTTGAAGAAGACAAAAGTTAGGATTAGGATAAGAAGTATGAATAAGCAATCGACTGCGATTGGGAATGGGGTGATTGAGAAGAGGAAAAAACTATTTTTAATGGCAATGAAGAGATAAGTGAGTCTGATCTCGGTGCTAATGTAGAAGGAGAAGAGGAGGATCTTTCCTCTTATTCTTTAGTTGAAAGCTCACCTAGCTCAAATGAAGGGAGGAATAGGAGATTACTAGTCTGAATGCGAAACTATGAAACAGGAGAAGGACAATCTGAAGAAGACAATGAAACTCAAGTGGTCATGTTTGTAGTTGTTTACCCTATTTGCTTTGAAGATGCTATAAAATGCGAGAAAGGGAGGAAAGCCATGGATGTGGAAATGGAAGCAATAAAAAGGAAAGACATGTAAGAATTAATAAAGCAGCCTGAAGGCAGAAAGAAAGTTAGAGTGAAGTGGGTTTATAAAACAAAATTTAACGAAAATGGAGAAGTAGACAAGCGCAAGGCGAGGCTTGTAGTGAAGGGATATTCTTAGTAGTATGGGGTAGATTATACAGAAGTATTTGCACTTGTGGTATGTATGGAAACAATTCGTTTAATGGTGGCTCTTACAGCTCAAAGAGGATGGGTTAACAATCAACTAGACGTAAAGTTTGCATGTCGCTATGATATGTGCAAAAAGGACATGAATAGAAGGGTTATAAATTAAAAAAAAAAGCACTTCATGGGCTTAAACAAATACCAGTGCCTGGCACAATCGTATGGAAGATAGGTCTTGAAAATGTGACTACGAGCATACTT
This sequence comes from Omphalea diandra, assembly GCA_949677035.1. Taxonomy (NCBI): domain Eukaryota; kingdom Viridiplantae; phylum Streptophyta; class Magnoliopsida; order Malpighiales; family Euphorbiaceae; genus Omphalea; species Omphalea diandra. The sequence goes on along the minus strand of CATIWR010569377.1, from coordinate 28,789 downwards.
TGTTCATCAAGATTAGAAAAGAATGTAGAGTTTTGATTGTCGATTTATATGTTGCTGATCTCATCTTTATAGAAAGTGATGAATTAATGGTGTCAGAATTTAAAATTCTATGAAGCATGAGTTCAACACGACTGATCTTGGCAGAATGAGGTATTTTCTTGTTCTCGAAGTGTTGCATAAATCAAATGGTGTGTTTATGAATCATAAAAAAAACATGCATAGGAGGTTCAGCAAAGGTTTGGAATGGATAAATGCAATTCAGTTCATAATCCTGTTGTTCTGGTTTGTAAGCTTATGAAGGATGAAGGTGGAGTTACGGTAGATAAGACATTCTTTAAACAGATGATGGGTAGTCTCATGTAGTTCACTACTACTCGACTAGAAATGATGTTCGTAGTTGGTCTTATAAGCAGGTATATGGAGAATCCTATTGAACATTATTTACAAGTGACAAATAGGGTGTTGAGATATTTGTAGGGAATACCTAAACTTTTGAATCTTTTAGAAGAAGGGAGGAAAAAATGAACTTGTTACTTCCACAGATAGTGATTATACTAGAGATCTCAAAAATAGAAAAAGTACCTCAGGTTATGCGTTTTTATTGAGTTTATGAGCATTACAAGATAAGGATGAAGAAAGAAGAGATTTTTTTAATGACCTAAAAAAAATAAAAACTAATTGCAAGTAAATGTTTTATATACAAGAAAAGCTAAGAAACTAACAACTCTAGCTCAACAAAACTAATTTGCTAATTATTACTTAAATAACCAATTAACTATGACAGCTAATGAAATCCCTTTGCAATGCTTCTCTACTGTCATCCTCACACTTGCTCAGCTGCACTTCTTTTTTATTTTCTTCATTCATCTTCCTCTTCTCCCACTCCCTCTCAAGTTGTGCATATATGTTGCATATGCTCATCTTGCTAATCAAGTAATTGAATTGCCCCGGATGTAAAGTCTTTATGAACACATCAGCTACTTGTTTTGTTGTTTTGACATGTATGGGATCAATTTTACCTGTCAACAATTTTTCCCTTACATAGTGACCATTTATCTCAATATATTTTGTCCTTTCATGAAATCCTGGTTTTTTTGTTATATGAATAGCTAAGATATTGTCAAAATGTAACAAAGTAGGTTATTTGTATGGAACTTTAAAATCTTTCAATAAGTAACCTAGCCAAACAATTTCATAAGTGACAACTGCCATTGCTCAATATTCTGCTTCTGAGGAACTTCTAGCCACTGTACTTTGTTGCTCAGGCTTCCAACTTGCTAATGAATCTCCAAGGAAAATGAAATATCCTGTCAAGGATTTTCTGCTTTCTTTGCACGACCCCCAATCACTATTAACAAAGGCATGCAACTGACGATCAACACTAGCAGAGAAGAAGATTCCTTGACCTGGTGCATTTTTCAAGTATCTTAAAACCTTTAATGTAGCTCGAAAATGCTTGTCAGCTGGCTTATCCATGAATTTGGATAACACATGTATTGCATATACTATATCAGGCTTTGTTAATGTCAAATACATCAACTTGCCAACAATCTTTCTATATTTATAAGGCTCTTCAATCAAACCATCCTGCACATGAGTGAGTTGGTGATTAACTTCCATTGGTATGGCAGAAGGTTCGGCCGCAAGAACTGCATACTCCTTAAATAATTCCAAAGTATACTTCTTTTGAGATAATGCATTCCATTTGGATGACCTGGCAACTTCCAAACCCAAAAAATATTTCAACTGTCCCAAATCTATTAGTTTGAAGTTTGCCTCTAACATTTCTTTAACCCTCTGCACTTGCAATTGATTATTGCTTCCGATAGCAATATCATCTACATACCCAAGTAAAACAACAAACCCATACTCATCTTCTTTAGTGAATAAGGAATAGTCTGCCTTTGATTGAATGAATCCATTCTTGATCAAACACTCAGCAAATTTTAAATTCCATTGTCTTGAAGCTTGCTTCAATCTATAAAATGACTTATGAAGCTTACAAACCGTTTGAACACCATTGGCAGCAGTTTCATTCACATTCTCCACTTGAAACTGATAGCCTAAGGTAAATTCATGTAACCTTCTTCAAACAATCACCATTTAGGACTGCATAATTGATATCAAGTTAGGCTAAGTGTTAGCCTTTGATAGCAGACAATGCTAAGAACATTCTAACTGTGGTGTGCTTGGCCATAGGGCTGAAGGTCTCCTCACAATCAAAACCAAACTGCTGAGTGTACCCTTTAGCCACTAGACGAACCTTATACTTGTCCATAGTCCCATCAAAGTGATATTCAGTCTTAAAAATCCACTTACAACTAATTGGGTGGTAATGGAACTACTGACCATGTATTATTACCTACAAGAGCCTCTAATTTAGCATTAATAGCTGCAATCTAATGATCATACTTAATAGCTTGTGTAAAGGTAGTAGGATCAGGTGTATTAGGAATAACATAAGTAGATAAGTGAAAAGAGGGAGAAAGATGAGAATAAGAAAGAACTTGAGATAAAGGATAAGTAATAGCAGAATGAGTAGATGGAATATTATGATGATAAGCTTGCAGATAAGTAGGAATTTGAAGAGTTCTTAAGCTTATTCTAAGAGGAACAAATGAAGAAACAGTAGGAGTAGGTGAAGACTGTGGAGGTAATGGACAAGGAACAAGAGAGGGTGAAGCAGGTGAAGAATGAGAAGGTGGAGGGGATGACACTGGAAGAGAAACATTAGTTGGAAAAACAGAATCTAAAGTAGGAAGAGGGATGGAAGAAGGGGAAGAAGAGTGCAATGCAGGTGACTGATAAGGAAATACATTTTCATGAAATGTCACATCTCGAGAAATGAATGCGGAATGAGAATCTAAATCATAAAGTTTAAAACCTTTAATACCACATGGATAGAATAGGAAAAAAAAAAAAAAACACCTTCTAGATCTACTGTTAAATTTAGTTCTATACAAGTGAAGATTTGTTGCAAAACACAAACATCCAAAAGATTTCAAAGAATCATAAGACGGTGATTTATGATAAAGGATTTCATAAGGAGATTTGTGATTAAGTTGATGTGAAGGAATTTTGTTAATGATGAAGGTGACAATAAGAATGGCATCTCCCCAAAAATATAAAGGAAGGTTGGCATGAAAAAGTAATGCTCTAGCTATATTGAGTATATATTGGTGTTTCCTCTCAACAGTGCCATTCTGTTGAGAGGTATAAGCACATGTTGTATGGTGAATAATGCCTTGAGAATGAAAGAAACTAGAAAGGTTAAACTCAGTACCCTGATCTTTTTTAATAATTTTGATGCGTTTTGAAACTAAGTGTGAATCATGTGACAGAAATATTCAACCCAATGATAGGTTTCGAGCTTATGTTTCATGAGACGGTACATGTACATTTTAAAAATTCATCAATAATTATGAGAAACTCATGATTCTTATTAAGATCTGATCGAGTATATGGGCCCCATACATCTGTGTACAAGTTCAAACAAATCAATAACAGTAATAACAGAATGTAAAAATGGCAATCTTTTAAGTTTTGACCTTGGACAAGATACACAAGGTGAATGACTATTATTGCTAACAGAAGGAAAAAATGGTTTCAATGTGGGAAATTGATGTAAATCTATGTCCTAGTCTGTGGTGCCAAATCTCTGAAGTAATACTATGAACAGAAGATGAAACTATAGAAGTTGAAATAAGAGTAACAAAATGAAAAGACGACTAGAGGAAGTACAATCCTTGATGCACTTTAGCCAATCCAATCATTGTCCAAGAAGAAAGGGCCTGAATGAAACAAAGTTGTTGAAGAAAAATGAAACAAATATTTTTGTTGACAGTTTATTGACTAACTGAAATAAGATTAAAAGTGAAAGTAGGTATATAAAGAACATTATTCAAAGTAAGGGATCATTGAGAATGACAGTAACAACATGTGTAACAATGGTCTTCATACCATTAGGAAGAGTGACAAAACAGTTTTCAACACTTTTAAAAGAAGAAAAGAATTGAAAAGAATAAGCAATATGATCTGTTGCCCCTGTATAATCAATCCAGGACTAAGAATCACATTTGGATTGTAACAAGCTTTTAAGCAAATCAACATTAGAAGCAGAAAACACTCAAGAAGATTTAAACACTAAAGAAGATTTACTTGCAGTATTAATGACATGTGAATCAACAGTAGTAGATGCACTATTAGTGGTCTTGAGTTGCTCACCAAGCATAGCAATGAGTTATGTAACTTATTCTTTGGTCAAGTTCAGCTGTGGAACAGTAATTGGAGTCACATCAGATGAAGTGCCCCATTCACTAGAGACACAGTAGGTGGAGGTCCTAATATGGAAGCATGAGTTGAACCATAGTTAGGAACATATGGGAAAGTACTCTTGCCTTTAGTGAACTTGACACTAGATGGATAACCTATCAGTTTGAAACGAGTCTCCTTGTTATGTATAGTCTTGCCACAATGTGTACAATAGAGATCATCCTTATTCTTATTTACTACTAAGGCAATAAAATCAGTAAAAGTTTGATACTATATCAAGAAAGCTTTTTGATTTCTTTCCTAAGAACCATATTATAGACTTGGTCTAGGGTAGGAAATGACTTCATTAAGATAAGAGCTACTGCAAGTGACAAATCCAAGAATCATCTGGTTGTGAAAACCTTTGATTCAATTTCTCCCATATTTGCAAAGCTTCTTCCATGCAGAAAACAATGGATGCAATGGGCGCTGAAATCGACCTTAGCAGCCATGCCACAACAAGGTTGTTACACCTTATCCATGGCAAATACTTAGGACTTTTAGGACTTGGCTTAGGAATGGTGCCATCAATAAACCCCTGCTTATTATGAATGGAAACCATAAGAAGGAAAGATCTTCTCCAAGCTGCAAAATTCATTAATGTGAGCTCTGGAGTCACAAAAAACGTGATTAAGAAAGTAAGGAGATAATGAATCTTCTGATAGATTTTGCGAGTTAATATTCGACGTTGAAGAATTATTAGGTGAGTTGAGATTTGCCATTGAAGACTGAATCAAAGCTTAAGATTGAAAGGAGAAAAGAAAATCGTGAACAGAGATGAAGAAGAAGAAAACCCTAGATCTTTCTGGAGCTTTGATACCATAATATAGGATAAAGATGAAGAAAAAAGTGATTTTTTTTAATGAGCTAAAAAAACACTGAAAACTAATTACAAGTAAATGTTTTACATACAAGATAAGCTAAGTAACTAACAACTCCAGCTCAACAAAACTAACTTGCTAATTATTACTTAAATAACCAATTAACTATAACAACTAACTCCATTTGCAATGCGTCTTTGCTATCGTCCTCACACTTGCTCAGTTGCACTTCTTTATTTTCTTCATTCATCTTCCTCTTCTCACAATGAGCAATATCTTGGCTATTAGAAAAGCAACTAGTAGTAAGTCTATCTACCACTGGAGATGAATTTATCATTGCAACTTCGGGTGCTTGCCAAACAGTATGGTTGAAAGGATGCTAGAAAAATTGGGTCTGAATCAAAGCAAGACAACTATTATTCATTGTAATAGTAGTTCTGCAATCAAGCTCTTAAAAATCCAGTGATGTATGGTCACAATAAGCATATAGATGTGCGTTTTCATTTCCTTCAAAAGCTTACACAAAGGCTGGTTGTGGAATTAGTTTATTGCAGCATACAAGCCACTCCAGTTAGATGTTTTCTTCAAGCTGCAAGCATCATTAGGAGTGTGTTCTGAAAATGATATAAATTAATGCTTATGGCATTCAGTTTAAGGGAGGAAATGTGGGGTTGGTTTGTTTATTATTGCTTTGTCTAAGAAATCCTTATTTTTAAGGATGTCATTATTTATTTATTTTGGTCTTACCATATATTTCTAAGAGTTGTTAGACATGGGTTGCTTATTTTCTATTCAATTCGTTATGTAAAGCTATTTAAACAACCAAAAGTTGTTCTCAATTTGAATAAGAAAAATCTTTCTTTTCAACATTTGTCTTTTCTCTTTTCTTAAATTTTCTCAAATTTTAACATTATTTAAGCTAAGGGATACACTATTGTCATTCCTATTAGCTATTGTGAGCTTTGGCAAAAAAGTAACAAAATAACTACTTGCAAATTTACACATTGTGCAATAATGATTATAATTAGAGATGGTAAATCGATGATTAAGATGGGTACGAATAAGTTAAAATGGGTAAGGTGATAAATAACTCTTTTATCTATTTATAACTCATTTAATATTTATATGCGTGCTTATACCCACTTAATTACATTTATGTCATAGTTGAATTCATTTGATAACTAATTTATGATTTTATCAATTCAATCAATTTAATTTAGTCATAAAAAAATATTTATATAAAGTAATATATGAATGAAATATTTTTTAAACAATAATTAATTACATTATATTAAAAACATTTCAAATATTTAAAATTTAATAAAAAACAATTAAAATTTTTGTGCGAGTGCTGGCATGCTATTTATTTTTAATTAAACGTTTTTACCATGTTTGAAGTTATTTTTAATCATAAAAAATAACTATTTGAACTGCCATTATATATTTTAGGTCAGTTCAAAAAATAATTAAAATTGATCAGTTATCATTTGAAGTTATTTTTAATCATAAAAAAAACAACTATTTTGTGTGAGCGCTACAAATGTAATGTCTTTCCTTAAATATATTATGAGAGAGAATATTTATTTTAAAATTAAAATTAATTATATATATTATTCAAAAATAAATAAATTTTTTTAAAAGGGCATAGCCACTATGTCACATTGAAATTCTGCCCTTATTTTTATCTAATAATTTTATTATTAAAATAAATAAAATTTATTATAAAATTAATTTTTAATCTCTTGTATAAACAATTATTTTTAATGATGTATATATTTATTTTCATTTTATAAAATCATATAAAAGATGTTAAAAGCTAGAGTAAGAAAAAAAAAATATTAGATAAACGGGTACCTTTATAGCCTACTCGTATTCACTCATATATTAATAAATTTAGATAGGTAATGACCTATTTAATATCCATAAAAAATATAATTGACCCATTTACTACATATATCTATTTTTAAAGAGTGGATAGTGGTGGGTAAATGAATATGAGTGAACTTTATTTCTGTAATTATAATAATAAATTTTAAATAAATTTAATATTTATTTTATTAAATAATTAATTAATTAGTTGAATAATTAATATTATTTTATAACAAAGTTATTGTCAAGTAAATAAATAATAAAATGAAATTTCAAAATTTTATATTTATTTTTATTAAATAATTAATTAGTTGAATAATTAATATTATTTTATAATAAATTATTTGTCAAGTTAATAAATAATAAAATAAATTTATCAAAATTTCTAACTATATAGAGAAGTAATTGCAATATAAAATTATTTATTGATTTATACTTTTAATTTTATGGCATAATTTTAAGAAAAAATTTGTTAGATTTCACTAAAAAAATTTTCGACAATCAATCAAATAAATAATATTAAGTATTTTATAATAAAAAAAAGTAAGAGACTATATATATATATATATATATATATATATATGAAGTAGTTGTAACAAAAGATTGTTAATTTAACGCTACCTTCAATTTTGTAAAATATAATTCTAATAAAATTATTAAATTTTTAAAAAATTTTGAAAATCTATTGTACTACTGCTAGCACTTATATTTTCAAGATTTTAAATAATCAACAAAATTAATTTAAATCTTGACTTTCTTCACTTTTTGTTTAAAATTTTACTTTTAAAATTTTTTTAATTTTTTGTTCAGAATTTTTATTTATAATTTTTAGATTTTGTATTAAAAATTTTTTATAATATAATATAAAACAATGATATATATATATATATATATATATATATATATATATATCCTTTCCAATCCCCTGTCACAGATAAGAATTTAACTATTAGACCCATGCAATACACATGGAAGAATCTCTTGTTGCTTGGCTAAGCTCCAAGTTCAAATGTAGTCCTGACAAGCATTTCAACTTTCAAATTGACAATCCGTTTGAGGTAACAGTTGATAGAATATAATTTATTATAATGAAATATAATTAAATATAAATTTAATTAAATTATTAAATTAGAATTTCTTTTGATTATATTATATTACAATTGATTATATCATACTAAATCCTTAGACTCTAATTTCCTCCACAGCTCTCTGCAAGATTGTGGCAATTCTGTAAAACACGGCAATTTTGACGAGATCGATGACAAAGTTTACCTTCTTGTTTGTATTATTTATAACAAATTACCAGTATCAAACGAGGAACAGTCACCACTACACTGAGAAGTTACAGTGGCATCGGAATTATTATGTTCGCTAATTGCTTGCTGGTTTTGGAACGTACTGGAACTTCGAGAGTTGTTACGTCGATCCACATAAAAAATAGGAAAATTGTCTAAGTGAATAGTCACAGCTAGTATCGCTACTGTTTAAAACAACAAAGGGACGGGTATTCCTACCAAACACCAATAAGTATTTCATATCGCCAAGACAAGAGAAGGAAAATTCCCAGCAAGCATTTAGAAAGTTCTTGTGTTGCTGTGAAGCTTCTTGATTATGGCAACAAAATGCAGTCACCTCATTGGAGGAGAGCAAAATTTATTCAACAATGTAGTGACAGAAACAATACACATGGGAAACATGGACAGAACCAAACAAAAATTCCTCTATCCATGTGGTAAGTGTCAAATCTTACATTGAAAATATATAAAAAAAATAGTAAGATATATAATAGTTTGAGTTTAATTACCTGATTGATTAGTTTTTAATCTTTTAATAATGATTGACCATTCTAACCAATTTCTGCCACTTCTATCCTTTCGATTCGATTTCTAATAAAATGAACCCATCTCAAAAAGGAACATTCCGACAATTAACGGTATATCGATGATGCTGTGAAATTAGCTTAGTGTAACTTCATATTTGCCTTGGAAGACTCGTCTAATTTTTTCAGGTCTATGGACTTGTGTTTTCAACCTTCGCAAGTTGCATTCATTTTCCATAAACCTACACCCAAAGCCCAGCGGAATATAGAAGATGATGAAATGAGCGTGTTATATAATGTGGCAAAAAGAGCACAAAATGTTGCCAAAAGTTAAGAAGTTAAAGGCCTCGAATCTTCTAATTGTCTTAAAAGTAAGAGAAAAATGGCCACCAACTACTTAGTTTGGCATGAAGCAGAGGATGAGCGAAGAAAGCTGGGAAGATCTGTTTCTTAATTTTATTTTTCCTGTGAAATTAAATATTATGCAATTAACAGTAATTTAGTCCAAAATGAAAATAAATAATTATAGATTGCGCCCACAACCATTTTGGGCTGTGGCAACAGTGGCTCCCTTAATTGCAAAATGTTATAGAGGTTAATACAAACAAATAGATCAAGTTCGATGTTACTCTACCATTACTTAGTAATGGTACTCTTTCCAATACAAACAAATAAATCCCTACGTTCCTTTCTCCAATAAAATGCTAACGATCTCCCCAGGCATAGCATCTGCCAAACACCTAGTATTAATGCAAATAAAAGGAAAACACTACTGCATTATGCCCAATCCTGTCTTCTGACTATAAAATGAATCTAATTTCCGACTTCAATCAACCTATCATCCTTACAAATCAAATGACCTACAAAATCATTTTCCACGGCACCGAAAAAATAAAAAAAAGACCCGCATAACCCAGTCACCTTTAACCCAAAACCTTTAACATGAGGGAATGGAAAATGTAAAAGAGTGCCCAAAGAATCCAAATATAACATCTTGGCTCCCTCCACAAGAAGAAAGAAGACCAAAGCTATGAGTCGCATGCTTTCTTGTTGAATCCTCTAAAATCCAATTGCCAATAAAATAAATTATTACACAAAGGTAAATTCCATGTTAGTTGTCCATTTGTAGTCGCAACTTACTAGAACATTTACTAATCTATTAGGCAGCTAGTTACTTGCTATTTGATCAGCCAAAAATAAATATAATAATGATTTGATAATAGTTGCACCTGAGCCTCATCCACCAACTAGAACAGTATATTCATATATTGAATCAAGAGACAAAAAATTTGTGGGGTCAATATGTACAGAAGCAAAGTGCAAAAGAAGGAATCATAAAATCAGACAACCAAAAAAAGAAGAAAAAGAAGGCCTTTTGTTCTCGTTAGAAATTCAACGGGACTTGAATGTTGAAAAAACAAAGAAAGCTAAGGTTACTAGACAGATGGTGATGCAGATATAAAATGAATTTGCTTACCCGGATATCAGGGTTCATGAACTCCGTCCATTGTCATCAATCATCATTCCTTTGAGACTCTTTGCTAACCAGATAGCAGTCTCCCTTGGGGAAACCTTGTCTTTCCCGAAAGGTTTTAAAACAACTGTGAGCTCCTCCAATCTGTTCTGCTCCAGCAACTCAGCAGACAACTCTAGAAGCCCTTCAAGTGCCTCTGCCCTCTGCCTAAAAGACTTAACATCTAAAGTTTCTTTTATTCGTGCATCTTCTTCTGCAATGAGGCAGCTAGGTTCCGTTGCCTCAGAAGTATCCGATTTTGAAACTGAAGTTGTCATATCCATTTCTTTTGTGCCAGAATGGTCAGAAGTATTTGATTTCAAACTCACAGCTTCAGAGCAATTTGATGATTTAAGAGTCACGGGTGGAGTCACGCTTCTCACCTCCAATTCATCTCTTACTACATTTAATAGCTTTCCAACATCAACGTTTTGAACTCCCATCTCCACACTTTCCATAACTGGCTGCTCACTCCCAACACGAAAACTGCTGTGCCATATAACAGGAATGACATCATCAAAAACAGGAGAATAATGGACAGCAGTTGGCTTCTCAATTGTTGGGTTTTCCAAAAGGGTTAATTTCTCTGGCTGACAATTTATTTGGCTAGTTGATATTGCTGAGGCAATGGAGGGAGCAGTTTCTGGAACTGATGATAGCAGTTCTCTCACAGTAAACTTGTCATCACCACTAGACATAGATGTAAGATTCGATTGGTGCATAAGATTCGATGGGTGCATAGCATGGTGGCTACTTACAGCAGAATCGTCTTTAAACATTGATATTTCAGAACTCTGGACTGACAGATCCAGAGCTGCATCTGAACGCAGTTTCTCATCACCAGCAGTAGAATGCTTTTGAGGATCAAGGACCAACTCAGAGGCTTCAACTGAGTGGACTACTGATTTATAACCACATCCATAGCGTTCCATTGAAAAGTTTTCAGATGGCTTGGATTGCAAATTGGAACCAAGTGAACAGCTGGGTGTATGAGATGCTAAGTTTCTAGTGCAAGAAACTATCTCATCATTAGGAAGTGTCAGTTCTTTCATGTCTACAGATGGAGTTGTTGCATCATCACAAAGCTCAAATGCTTGAACTGACGCAGAGGATAAGACAGAACCACTGCTATCTGTTTGCATTCCTCTGGAAGCTCCAATCACATCCTTCTGAGATTCTTCTGTGACATTCTTTGAACAATGTATGAGGTGATCATCGGGTAATTGATAATGAGTATTTTCAGGTTCTTGGGTTGTTTCAGGTGGACTTAACTTCATAGTGCTGGTGATGCCATTTGGAACATCACTTCCCACTTGCCTCATCCGTCCAGGAAACGAACACCGCCTTACCAGATTGGAAGGAGGGGTTCTTTGTCTTGGCTTTACAGCAAGTCCATCATCAAGATGCTTTAATGGACCAGAGGGTTGAAAACCCTCATTTCTGGGTTTAGTCTTTGGTGTAGAATCAATTATTGGTAACTGTGAAGTTACATTTGCAATATCAGTGACCACTTTGATATGCTTACCAAACTAAGAGAAAACAAATTAGGATTCTGATTTTACCTGGTGCTTCAGAGGATGTGATCCCTGAATCCGTTTTGCAGAATCAAAAGCTAGCTTTGCAGGAGCAGCAGTTGGTGTATCTGCATTAGACTTTAAACCAGGAATGGGGGCACCAGGTTTGAGAACTTTGGAAGAAGCATCAATGTTACTTCTCTGAGAACCTCCAGCCTTCATACGGTTGCCTCTCATTGGAGAACCATTTTCTCTAGCTTTTCCTTCTTTTAAGGCCATCATAATGCTTTTTATGGTCGTTGGCTGCTTTGATTCAATGTTGGATCCATGTTCATCATGGTATGGTTTCATCCCCTGATGTTCATCCGTTTTAAAAGTACAAATCATGGGGCCATTTTCTTCTTCACTTGGCATGCAGTGTTCATTGCTGTGTTCATTATCTATTGAGGCTAAATCCGTATCGGTGGCTTTATGCTCACAATTTGAGACCGTTGCTGGGACATTTCTGTCACTTGAGAGCAAACTATCTTTGTCACTACTGCTATTGCTGTTCTGGCTTTCAGCCATAGGTTTCCGAGAATCAAGATTGGCAGAAATGGGCTTCTCAGGTGAACAAGTTGTTGAGGAAGTGAAGAATGGACGATATTGATCAACATAAGGCTGCAAATATGGATGCTTCAAAACCTCAGACGCCTGATCAAAGAAAGTCCAGATTGTTAACATGAAGTCCAGTCAGCAAGGATTCCTAAAGTTGAGATAGACATTTAAGAGGGATGCTTACACTTGGCCGATGCTCAGGGTTCTTTCTCAACATGCCTTTGATCAATGTTTTCCTGTGCATACAAAAAAAATTAACAGTCATTGATAAGAATTGATCTAGAGGTAGATTACCAAAATTGGGGATCAAGCCAGGCATAGAAGAGACAAAGCACCTACTAAATGTCTTAGGGATACAATTGCTTTGAGATAAAGCAAGTAAATTAATAGGCTCAAATGAGATCCACAATTGAGTAAGCTATTAGGCCTCAATAGCAAGGTAATTTGCACCAATGGTCATTAAGTGTGAAAGATTTTTTTTTTTTCCCCCCAAAAGTATATTGCTAAACCAGCTTTGCAAGCTAAAGACAACACCCTACGTTTGACTGCCAAGGAACTGGAACTCCAATGTTATGCTGCATAGCAAATTTAGATAATTCTGCGGTTTGTATATTCTTATGAACTCTATAACTGCTAGGCTGTACAAAACTAAAAATAACTCTATTCTTTTCCTGCCATATACGATAAATTGCAGCACAGAATGAAATCTTCCTAATTTGACATATAAGGCTTCTTTCTACATTTCTTCTTGAAAACCAGCTAATTGCTCTGGATCACCTATTTCTGTTTTGAGAAGTTTTTCATTTGGCCAGCACTGAGTTCCATATAGCAGCAATGAATTAACATTCAAAGAATAAACGAGGAATAGTCTCAGTCGCCTTGCCACAGAACACAGAGTCTGCAACTGGTTGAAAGTTCCACTTCTGAATATTCTCTAGTTAATAACTTTAAATGGCTAACCACACTATGAAGCTTTGTCTTGGAGGGTAAGGAGATTTCCATAGTAATTTATACCAGGAAACCTTTGAGCTTATGGGCTGCAACTCCTAATAGTGAACTGACCACTAGTGGTCAAAATTCTTTTGTGGTCACATCACTGCAATTTGATTCAATTTGGTCACTAAATTCTCATTAGCAGTGCAATTAAGTATTGAAATTCCTGTCTTCCCATGACAAGAATGTTACTATGGCACAAATTTTCACACTTCATGCCAATGTGTCCATTGTATGGTCTTCAGTTTCTCTTTTTGAAGTGTTTGTGACTAGTGTTTTTTTTATTGGTAAGGGCCCATTTAAATGACATTGCACATAGTGGATCCCATTTGGATAACCACAATGATTGTATAAACATATAAAATGTCAAAACTTGTGCCATCTTAGCAATCTAATCACTTAAAGCCCAGAAGTTAAGCCCCCACCACCACCCCAAAGTTTTAATAAAAAAAAAAAAAAACCAATTGAATGGAATCTTAGTTTTATAATTACAAATTCACGATAGAATTTGGACTATAATGCAATTACCATTGGTTCAAATTACCCCAAAAAATTGTCAAGGAAATATGAGAGAAAATTGATCAAGCTACTTCCCAATACAAATTATTGATGAAGCAAATTTAATAGGAAAATATTTTTGCTTTCCAATGACACATAACAAAACAATTAGTGATGGGATCTGCATTTACACCTAGCAACTGAAATTGAAAACATAAGCTAATGTGACTATAGTTTGCAGAGACAGCTAGGCAATCAAATATAATCCAAGATATAACAGAATCTATAATACTTACTAACATCCTAACTGCATTGTGTGCATATCCATGTGATTGGCACAAGACCAAGGATTATCGATACTTAATATGTCTTGTGACAAATAGCGAGTACTGTCATCATTGAATATAGTGTGAGTATTGCGGCAAATATCAATTGCTAACTGACTTTGCAGGTGAGACATCAAAAGAGATGATATGATCCATGCTGCTGTACATAAGAACAATAACTTTCGGAATAGCACAGGGAACTTACAATGCTAGAGAGTAGCAGGAAGGCAGAGGTCCAATTGAGGAACGGTTTATCTTGCTTATCAACCCTGCCATGTCCTGCAGGACATATGCAGGCATTAAACAAGCGAGAAAGTTGCAAAAATTGTGTGGTTAGAGATACAAAAGTTGTCAGGTAAAGAAACCCATTATAAGAAGCTTAATCTTAAACCCTTTGTCACAACATACTATCAAAAAAGTGAACTCCAAGATTTTGAAGTGCTCTGTAAAGGCAAAAAAGTTTGGAACCTACAACAATTGCAAATTTCTAAAGTGATATGTAGCATGCATGCTTGGTTACGATATCATTTCAGTCCATAAACACTCCAACGAGAGGCAAACAAGTCCAATTAATAAGTTATTATAATGATCAATAAAGCTTCAAAATTTCAAGCAAATATTAAATTTAAATGTATTCATGCTATGTCCATCCCTTATTTTTTTGAATAAAAATGCAGAACAAAAAAGAACTATATTTCCCAAAGAATAAGGCAACATGTTTTCAATTTACTGCATCAGTATATGTTAATCGCAACTAACATTAATAGGTAATTAGTAATAAATTGTACAACATTTTATATATAAGAAATTAATAACCAGAGAGATATCATGATATACATATAAACAAAGTGCTGGATCAAGAAGCTGTCGTTAGACATAATTGTCGCAGAAACTAATAGAAATCATTTCAAGAAAAATGAACAAGGGAATTCTTACAAAAGCTTTGAAAGCAGGGCGATGAGCAGCCATCTCATACATACAGCATCCTGATAAACAATAAACTATGTTAGCGAAAAACAAAGAAGAGGCCAAACTTCTATAGAGATAATCTTGGAGGCACATACCTAAAGACCAAATGTCTGATTTGAAACCATAAGGAATATCTGCAAGGAGTTCTGGGCACATGTAATTAGGAGTTCCAACCACCTTAAGGAACCAAAACAACTATTAGTTCATGGTGGTGAGACAAACATTTGCAATTTCTCTTTATGAAATTACTGTACTCATTGATTCCCAAAGTGCCAACGGGAAATGACTTCAAAAAGAATGAGAATTAATACATAATTGAGAATTGATTGAGTTTTAAAAAGCTACATATTATTACAACTTTAGGTGTTCTCAAGCCTTTTTCTTGTCATAAAAGAGCAATTGCATTCCTGACCACAACAATAACATTGATAAATCATCTGATATCAGCTGCTTCACTTAACCAGACTTCTATCACTATAAAATGAAATAAATCTTGAAAGGGACATGATCCATTTTATTAGCTGTGATGAAAATTGAAATCAAGTGCACTAAGCAGGAAAAACAATACATGGTGCCCAGCTTCTCGAAAAAAAAGTTGTTAGCAATAACATTTAATTATATCATTATATTTCTTATATATCAATCTAGTATTAGTGTAAGGATTGCATCTACAAGCAACAAGTCTTGAATGTGAAAGTTGATAGTTCCACATTCTCCCACTTAATAATATAACATAACTATTACCAAACAAGAAAAAAAAAAGTGGGAGCAAAACATATCTTGAAAGAGAAAAGAAGAAATTTAGCACAACCAACTTCGTTTCTCAATACTAAAAGGAAACGAAAATAACAAACATATAAAACCAAAATTAACTCAAAAAAATAAAACACAAACCGAGGAGGCCAGATCATCAGCTTTCAAAGTTTTCGCAAGTCCAAAATCCCCTAAATATAAGCCCAAAAAATATAAAAAACACATCAATACAGCTGCAACATAAGTAATGAAATGATAACTACATGCCAATAAAAGAAACTTACCAAGGCGTACATCCTGATCCTTGGTAAGAAAGATGTTGGAACACTGCCAAGAGAGCACGTAAATTACTCAATCCATAACATTTAAAATCCAACAGATAAATTTCAAATTAGCAGACCTATACTTGTTCTCATACTTTGAGGTCGCGATGCAGAACAAAATTGGCATGCAGATAATCAACAGCTAACAGTAATTGTGTAAACCACTTGCAGAGTTTCTGAAAATAATCATCATGAATATACTAAGTTAATATATGAACTTGAAAGACAAAACAAAAAACAAATAAAAGAAAAATCAACCCAGATTACCTCTTCAGGGAAATATACTCCATTTGATTTTTTCATTAGTTCAGCCCTGTCAACAACATTGTAAAAGACAAATATGAATTCAATTCCGTAAATCACTCACTCCTACAAATGAAAAAGCCGATATATTGTTGGAAACTCACATGTCTCCACCTTCACAGTATCCAGTGACAATGCAGACATAACAACCCTACATTACGGATAAGAGATATGTGATTCAATTCCTACAAAATCAGTCAGCAAGTACACAGCAAACTAAACTAGGTTTAAAAAAAATCTAATTAGGTGAAATTTCGGCCTGGTACGGAAATTTGCAACAGTACCTTCTCAACCCATGCTTCTTTGAACTCCACAATGTAAGGGTGTTGAATTCGGGCGATGAGCGCCATCTGCATTCCAGAGATTGCGGTGTTTGAGTTAAACAGCGTAGAAATGCATAGAGCAGGGTAGTTGTGAGGTCAGCAAAGAGACTTACTTCTTGATGAGCAGATCTCCTGCATCGCTCAGTTTGGCGTGCAAGCCGGATCTTCTTCAGCACGTACCTAACAAAGGAAACAGGAAACATAATCAAACAAACAAATATTTATATGCATTTGGATAAGCAGCGAAAGGAAGAGAGAGAGAGAGAGAGAGAGACTTCTTCTTCTCGGACTTGTGGTGAACGAGAATGGCAGCGCCAAAGGCACCGCGACCGATCTGCTCCATGATCTCATATTGATCCATTCGAGACTCCATGATTTCTCAAACTAATAGAAAATGCCAACCGCTAATTGCAATCAGAAACAAATATCCCATGACAATATTTTAAGTTAGCTTCTCAGACATTCAGAATGTGGATGGACTCCTTCGCCTCCTCCTCTGCATAGATCCAGTAGCTGATTACTACAATGGATTAATTTCAGCTGCAATGGCGTCGATTGACATCGAATCATTTGATTCACTCCTTTGGTCTGATGTTTTTGGCAGGCAATAGGGCGAACGAGAAATCCGTGATTCACTACTTTTGGAATAAGTTGCTTGCGTTTCAAACGAGCTTCTCTAGCTTTTGACTCTCTTCCTCACCCTCCAGTCTCTATGGATGGATGGAGTGAGAAGGCAATTAAAAAACAAGATGACCTTTTTCCTTCGCTACATTTATGTACAGGCCGTATTTTTAACTACAGTATGTCTAGAGCCTGTGGTATCTGGTTAGTCATCCGATTGGTTCAACCAACAAGTCAATTATTTAATCGACTGCAAAGTGAAATATTGAACTCATTACTCTCAGCCGGCCAAGACATGGCCATAGGACGTATGGGGGATTCTCGGTTCTACGCCGACACCAACAGCTGGTCTGTACTCTTTACAAGCTCGCTGCTAGTTGATAGCTCTGTTTTTTCTATTTCAGCCTTTTTGTTCGTACTTGGCCACTTACGAGATTTTGGCCTTCAATTAATTAATCTTAACTATCATGATTATTATCAATCATGCACCATATTCCCATCGAACTTCACCCTCTTTACTCCTAAGAAAGTTAGTAATACAGTTGTTTTTGTTTTAGTTAGGCTCCTGTTCGGAAGAAAATGTAACAAGGTTTTACAAATTTGTCCTTTTTTTAAATAGTGATGTGAGTCGATCACTTCGTTTTTCCTCCTTTTTCCTTTTCACTCAAATCAAATAATATAATTTGACACCTCGAATCATAGGATGAGATATAAATTAAACTTTTACAGAGTAGCAAATGAGTGGACATAGATAATAAATAAATATATGGTAAATTACCCACTTACATATTTATGATTATTTAACAATTGTATGGATATTCAAATTTGCTGGATTTATATAAATTTTAACTCTAATTCTACTCTTAAATAGTCTTATTTTACCACTAGATTAAGATACCAATTGCTTATAAATTTCTTTTAATATAAATGTATAACGAAGTTAAAATCTCACGTGTTAATTTGAATCAAATATTTATCTTTATAATAATATTATTAAATAGAATATATTTTTATAAATTATTATGAATCTCAATTTTCATATAAATAAGGAATATCATATATAAATGGTGTGGAATATAATAGAAATAATCCATCTCAAACCCCTTGAACTTTACATATTTTTACTCTAAAGCTATTTAATTATAAAATATAACTTTTAACTCTTCAACTATTTGTATTTGTTATTTGAACTTTTTTTTAATAAATTATTAATAGTATTATTGGAAGATCAACTAAGCAAAAAAAATAAAAGATAAAAGATCAATTGGATCCTTTAAATTGCACCAAAAGTTTAAATATAATTAAACTAATTTTTTAGCCTATTTTAGCCCAATTAGCACAAATTTTATAAATTTAAATTATATTAAATCTTAATTATAATTAAAATAATTAAATTTTATTTTTTATATAATGAATGATAAAAATATCAAAAATACAAATATAAAAATACTAACCACCTAAATTACAGGTGAAAGAAAGTTGTTCATCCGTGTTGACAAAATTTTTATATTAAGAAATAAAAAATTTTCTTTAAAAAATATTTTAATTAATGAAACAGTAAAAACTGATTGTTTGTTTCACTTATAGTTATTATAATAAGCATGTCAAAATTCAATATATTTATTATAGAAATAGATATTATCTAACCTTATCAAACGCTCTTCTATTGCATGTCTATAATGCATATATATAAATTAATCAATGCATATATATAAATTAATCAATGTATTTTTATTAATTGGTAGTAATAAAAAATTATCAACATATATATATATATATATATAACTCTAATACTTATTAATTCTATTTTCTTGTAATATAATATATTTTTCATAAAATTTAATTTTTAAACAAAAAAGTATTTTTATTAAAAATTTAAATAATTCATATATAAATTTCTCATGTTCATATAAAAATAATAAAAAATCTTTTTTTCATTTAATAAACTAAATACATAATGAATCAAATATAAATAATAATATTAAAAATATATCAAATATATTAAAATATGCTACATGTTAAGTTTTTTATATTTGTTATTGCTTATGTATCAAAATATCAAAATTATAAATCGATAATGTATCATATATATTTTCCTTTGTTTGACTATTTTATATATATATATATCATTTCAACCTCATGGGCTAGGACAGCATTCCTGCCCCTAATGCTATTGTGCGCCAAGTCAGTCCCAACATAGGAATTTCTCCTCTGGCAATTACACGTAGGCTAAATGCCAGCTAGGTTATTTTGTTACGCCTATTTTTTTAGGTGGGTTGCCTAGAGAGCATTATTTGTTGGTCCACTCAGCGCCCTTCATTTGGGCAATTCTCGTTCAATCCTAGCCTTGGCTAACATGCGCAAACGCAATTACGGAAAAGGACGTAGATGTCTGGGGAAAGGTTGTTGTATTCCCTTGGCATTCACCCACCAGCTTGCTGACATGACAAATTATTTTGTTCCTCATATCAAAATTATTATCATTCATAAAAGTTATATATCAAACTTTTTTTTTTCTGTCAATTTATAAATTTCATTGTTTGGCAAATATAGACGAATAAGTAGTTCTTCAAAAAGAACAACCACTAGAACACGTACAACACATTTTATTGGGACGCAGATCAAAATTAATGAAGGTTTGTTTAACAACTGAATGATCTAAATACAAATAGAGCAAGTAGTTACAGGACAAAAAAGGGTTAATATGTTAGAACTTTGCTTTTGAAGAGGGCTTTATCAACTGTATATTTATTATTATGAGCATGGAACTGTGCAAGTGATCATTGCCTTAAAGCTATGTTCTTGCCCAAGTGATACACCAGATTTGGTGCAATATCAGAACCGTGGTGGTTCTTTCCTCTAGCTCAAGTTATTGCTACTAGGATTTGCACATGACTGTTAGAAGTGGCAAAGTTCAATCATATTCATTTATCAATCATATCCACCTTTTAGGAAGATTAGAGAATATTATAACCCTTCAAAATAACTCAAATCTCAATCTAAAATAATTTATATAAAAATTAAAAATAACTTAAAATAATTGTCAATAGACCTCTAAATTTAATTGTATAATATTTATTTGTCATATATTCAATACCATAAATTGTTTCAATGACTGGTTCATATTGATAGAAAATCATAAACGACGAGAATGAATAAGAAGAGCAGTTGTTGCTGCAAACAAAAAAAAAAGAGAGAATTTTTCTACCAAGAACCAAACTTAGCTAATCCAATTTATTATTTTTATGTTTAAAATTAAATTAAAATTTATAAGTCTAGATTTTATAATTTTAAATATTAATATTTTAATTTTAATTTTATGATTTTATCATCTAAACACTATAATTGAAAATGAAATTAAAATTTCGACTCAATTTCAATTTTATTACTTTACAATCTAAATACTAAAATTAGAATTCTAATTTAATTTCAATTCTGAATTGAAATTAGAATTAAAATTCTACATTAAAATTTCAATTTTGTCATCTAAACAATCCTAAATGAACCTGACTTATTAGGAATAATTTGATTTTAATTATCAAAAATATTTAAAAATCAAAATAATAATGTTATTTTATAAAAATCAAAATTATAAAGTAATATATCAGATTAAATTTGAAAATAAACTGAATTTTTTTATGCACAATGACTCAATTTAAAATTATTCTGATATGAACTCACCAATTTAACCTGTTTGCGACTCCGATCAGATCTGAAAGCACAAAAGACTTGAACCAAAATCGAAGCAAGAGGCAAGCCCAGAATATTAGATTATGAATATTCCTTGCTGGGCAAACACAATCAATAAATTTTGATAATGAAAAAGCAAGCAGCATTTCTTTTCGAGCGCAATAACTGAGTTGATTCTGTTTCCTGGGTCATACAGTAGTAATATTCTTCAAAACAGAGCACAATAGGAATTTGATCAGAAATGAAGGGCCAGAAAGACTCGGGAGGAGAGAGAAGGAGGCTGGTGGTAATTGGAGGCGGTATTGCTGGTTCCCTTCTCGTCCAATCACTTCAGTTCGATGCTGATGTCACCCTCATTGATCCGTGAGCATTTTTTTCATCATTTTTCTTTGCTTTATCATTCTCTTCATCTGTTGTAGTATTATTGTTGGCGAATCAGAGGGAGATGTCTCGTGTAGTTATCCTTTCTATTCAATCTAAGCTGATACAAGATTTTTTAATGTAATCTAGAAATTCGTCAATTGGTTTCTGGAAAAATTTATGTCTTTTAAATTTTCAGTAGGAATGCATCATTGTTAAAATCTTGTGTGTCAATTTGATTCCAAAATGAAAGAACGTGAAAAACAAGGGAAAGCAAATTAGTAGGTACACCCTAGTTCAGCAAATTTCAAGAATGGTTATGAGGTTAAATAAACTTGTATCCCCTTTTATTGTGTCCTGTCATATGAATATAAGGCAATACTGGTAGTTACTGGAAACCTGAAAAGATAGAGAATTATCTAGTTATCTAGTTGCTACCATTACTTCTCCAAACTGAATGTAAAGTTGAACCAGGAAGGAGTACTTTGAGATTACATGGGCAAGCCTGAGAGCAATGGTGGAACCATCATTTGGGGAGAGATCAGTGATCAATCACAGAGATTATTTTACTAATGGTCGCATTGTTACATCTAGTGCAATTGACATCAGTGACAAGGATGTATTGACTGCAGATGGCAATGTAATTCCCTATGATTATCTTGTCATTGCAACTGGTCATGCAGAATCTGCCCCAAGAATGAGGACACAGAGACTTGCTGAATACCAAGCAGGTAAAACTATGCAGGAATCATGCATCTTCCTTAAATTCAATCCATTAAGAGTGTTGAGGCAATATGCAGGTTGGAAGTTTGTACTATCATTTATGGCTCAAATCATTTGCTTAAAGAATATAGTGCAGTAGTTAACTAGAAACTGGGATTCCTTAAAACCGTATGCAAAATTGATGTGGCTTAAGATCACATCTGTGTCCTGCTTGCTGTATAAGCCTCTATTTGAATTTTTGTTTGCAGGAAGAAAAACAAAGAAATAATCAATAACTAGTAAAAAAAAAAGTCACCATTTTATGATGAATTTAGATGAAATGATATTTAAACTTAAGAATTGGTCTTGCAATTGGTTATGTTATTTCTGCTCAAGATGATCCGGTTATATTTGCACTGGCAGAAAATGAGAAGATCAAGTATGCTCATTCCATTTTGATTGTTGGAGGAGGTCCCACTGGTGTTGAACTTGCAGGAGAAATTGCTGTTGATTTCCCAGAAAAGAAGGTTACTCTGGTGCATAATGGATCAAGGTTGCTGGAATTTATTGGACCAAAAGCTGCTGATAAAACACTAAAATGGTTAAGATCGAAGAATGTTGATGTGAAATTGGAACAAAGGATTGACTTAAATCATATTCCAAATTCGGATGGCAATGGTAGCAAAATATATCATTCTTCAGCTGGAGAAATTATCAAAGCAGATATCCACTTCATATGCACAGGGAAACCAGTGGCTTCAGCATGGCTTAAGGATACCATGTTGAAGAACAGCTTGGATGTTCATGGAAGCTTGGTGGTTGATGAGTACTTAAGAGTCAAGGGTCAAAAGAATATATTTGCAATTGGAGATATTACTAATATTACAGTAAGTTCTGATTGTGGAATTTTGCTAGAATCATTGTTTTTCCCATGAATAATGATATCTACTTGTAAGAAATCATAGGGTTCAATTTAGATGAATTCATCCAAAAAAAGATTTAAATTTCCTTTCCATTCATTTCAGCAAATTTTGATAGAATTTGCTTAAGCTCCTTAGCTGAATCTATAGTGTCTGAAAGATTTTACTGAAAGCTAAGTAATGTAAGTTTTTCAAAGTGGCTATTGAAATGGCTATGTGGCAAGCTAGTGTACTGAATAAGTCTTTGCTTTTAGTTTGGATCAGCATAAAGTTTCAATTTCGGGTGAAGCAAGATCAAAAGCCAAGTTTCTGTTCTGGCCAAATGGCATATACATTCCATTTATATTTACTGTTGTGTGATGATGGTAAACATTAGTCAAACTTCATCACTGAAATAAGATGCACTTGGTGCACGCGATCATAATGGAAGGTGCCACATTGAGAGTGGTAGTAACTCTTTGCTAAAAACATACTGGTCTCCGTATATTGTAATTCGTAAGTGCATATCCTTTGCTCGCTGCTAATGTTTTCAGTTGTTTTCCAGATTCGATTAACAAAACAATAGTTTTTCTCCTTGAGAACTTACAAGTGCTTTATAAGTAAATTAACTAATCATGTCCACGCGAGGTTTGTTGACATTTCTAATGACAGGAAATCAAACAAGGATATTTGGCACAGAAACATGCTGCAGTGGCTGCTGGGAACTTGAAGTTATTGATGGCTGGAGGAAAGGAAACCAAAATGGCCATGTACAAGCCAGCTGGTTCAGTAATAGCAATTGTTTCGCTCGGGAGAAGAGATGCTGTTGCACAATTTCCATTCATTACTTTAAGTGGCAAGATTCCTGGCCTGATAAAATCCAGAGACTTGTTTGTGGAGAAAACAAGGAAGCAACGAGGCCTATTACCTCATGTTGTATTAATTGAATGAATTGTGAAGAAGGTGAAAATTACGCGAGATTGCATGCATAGCCTTTTGTTTTCTTTGAGTTGATTTCTGAAAAATGCAGAGCAACATTTGGTGCGTAGGATCAATAATGTATTAATATTTTTTATTTTCCTATTAAATTAGCCGAAATCCAAGGTGTCTTCGTTGAACAGTATGTATATGGGGGCTTACATACGTGCAGGCGTGGACAGATAACTAGGATGGCAACCATACGCTGAACTGGTAGTCGCCGTTGTAACCAAATTATCCATTCAAAGTCCAAAGTGTAAGAAAAAGTTGGCCTACTGCAACATCATCTTTTCCTTTCCAGTCCTATCCAATAAAATGCCCGAGGAGAGTGTAACAGAGAAGCAAAGAAAGACCAATCAAAATCAATCAGTTCATTGATTTTTTATGAATATATTTTTTTTGAATAAGATAACAGAAAAAATAATATATCTTATTTTAAAATTTGATTTTTGAAATATGATATTTTTGATCGATTTTTGATGGATATTAATTACATCCAAAAAATTACATTACATCACCATGGCAACCAAGATAAAATTTTTCTTCCCAAATCATTCTACGCGAAATATAAGCTAGCGGGCCGGACCAAAGTATACAGGTAACGAAGCTTAGCATTTGACAATGGTGATATGACTGACGTCATAAGATAACAGAAACTGGAAATTAGTGATTTTATGATAGTATGGCCAGCATTTGATGCTACCTAGGCACAGGCAGGGCAGTAATAAAACACTGATTTGTTTGGAATGAAGTAAAATAAGGAGAATAATGATGAAAATAAAAAAAAAATTTAATTTTTTTTATTGTTTAGAAATGAAAAGAAAATAAAAGAAGAAAATAAATTTTATTTTTTATTTTTCTCCTAAAATAAAAAAATATGATAAATAAAAGAAATTATGATGAATTTATATTTTTATCTTTAATACTTCTCTATTAAAGGAGAATAAATAAATTTATTTTTTTATTTATTCAAATACAAAGAAGGAAAATTAATTATGTAGAGTGAGCTCAAATTCTTCTTTTTTTTATTTTCTCTTTACATTTTTTCATTAGTTTTAGTTTGTGATGTCACTGGTTAACCATTGGTTGCCTCTTTTTTTTATATATATATTTTTATTGTTTCTTGCTTTCAATAAAATTAGATCTGTCATTCTATTAATAAATATGTTTTTCGCTTTTTTTTTTCATTATGTGGATATCTATATCTTTTATAAATGTGTTATACTCCTTTATGCATTTGTTATTCCCTCTCATAGATATTTTATTATCCTTTTATGATGTATTTTTCTCCTCTTTTGTGGTATCTTTTTCCCTTTTGTAAGTTTTGCTTTATATTTGCAAAAAAAAAAAAAAGTATTTATTGATTTTAAAATATTATTGATTTATTTTGCGATATGATTATGATTTTTTAAGACTATACAACTTTATTGAGAAACTTATTGGACTAGGTTGTGCACACATAAGTCAAGACTCTCTTTTGATCTTGACAATATAGATTGAAAGTTCTAATGTCAATTTTAAGTGTTGTTTTTACAGTTTATAAGAGTTATCTTCATTAAAAGTCAAAATCTTCATCTTTTAGAAGAACATCTAAATTCACAATAGGTAACCCCTAAATCGCGATCGCGACATACTATAAGAATGAATGAAACTAGGTTAGAGGAATTCGCATCTAAGGTCACGACCGCGAATTTAATAATGACAAAGGAGAGAACCAAAACCACGACCACAACACGCCAAATGTCTAAGGCAACCGTTGAAAATCAAAAACACAAGCATAAAGGCTTGGTCTCAGCCGCGACTCAAGAAGTTGAAATTTACTCACCAAATAGAGAAATTCGCGGTCTCAGTCAATCCCATGACAAAGCAAACTCGCGACCGCAAAGTTTAAGATTCGTTAGAAATACCAACGATTATATTTCTTGGACAACCAATAGACAATTGACACGTAGACTATTCGTTAGACACAAGATGAGATTCTTGCCGCAATTTTTTGACTCCCTAATGTAAATTGGAAATTCAAGACAGCGAAATGGTAGTGATGACTGCAACTTCCGCCTGACAAACATTTAATGCAAATTTTGTCTATTACATCTTGGAGATTTGTTGATAGTTTTAGAGTAACGTTTCTTTGGTGGATGTGAGCTATAAATACTACATCAAACTGATGTAAATGCAAGAGAATAATCATTAATAGTGTCAAAACTCTTGGAAATTTAATTCTCTACTTTAAGTCCTTATTTTTTTGTGCATAGTTTGGTGTGAGATTTAAACACCTTGCATAAGGTTTGAGAGTGAGCCATTGAATAGAAAACTCTTATTTAGGTTTGAGAGTTAGCTTAGTTGTAAAACTCTTGTATAAGTTTGAGTGTTAGCCTTGGAAAAACACTTTTAAGGTTTGGTGTGAGCGTAAACACTAAGTTGACTATAAGCATTAGAAAACACTTATAAGGTTTGGTGTGAGTCTAAACATTCAATTGAGTGTGAGCTTGTAAAATACTAGTGATTGAGTGAAACACCCAATTGGTAAATTGAAAGGTGGATGTAAGGTTGGTTAATATCCAGACCATTATAAAACTATTGTGTTCATTCTTCTCTTATTCTTTCTCTAATCTTTTATTTTTGTGAGCATTCTCCATAATCAAAAGTTCAAATTTATCATCAATTCAACCTCCACTTCTTGGTGTACTATGACCAATAAAAGTCTATTAAGTACAATGCTATGACATTAAAATAATTTTGAAAGTATGCGAAAGAAATCCTAAGTAGCACGTGAATTATTCTAATCATTGTGTTAAATTTAATAATAATTTGTTAATATCAATATTTTCAATTATAAATGTCATATAACTATTGAATTGAATAAATAATACCATTTTATCAAAAAATATAAAAAATAAAATTTATTTTTTCTTTTTATTTTCTTTTCTCTCTAAATAATTTTTCAAATATAGAGTTAAAAGGAAAATATAAAGCTTTGTTTGCCTTGCTAACGGTGTGCCATAAAGATTCTAAGGTTTTTTTTTTATAAGTTCTGTATTGAATGTCAATAAAATGTTATTATTTTATATATTTAAGTCAATTACATTTTATATTCATTTTATTATTTTTATTATGGTATCACGATTTTAAGAAGTATTATTAAATCAAGCTGATATTTCAAATATTATTAGATGAATATAAGAAATAAATGATATAAATAAAAAAATTAATATAATAAAATAAAAAATAATATATGGTAAAATTATAAATTAAATTAAAAAATATATAGTAAAAATATCATTAATATTCATTGTTGTATTGTCCTTAATTAAGATACGGTGGGCACTTGCCAACCGAATGACGTTGGCTGTTTGAGGATCAGTCACCCAAGACGGCGTCGTCAGGCGAGTGGGCCATTATGGATTGAGAGGATCTTTGCAGGACTGAATCTCTCTCGAAAATGGCTACTTAGGCAATCATTTGTATGGCTTTCCAAATATGGAGAGCTTCTATAAATTGGGTCACTCTTGTAAAAATTTATTTATAATCTAGTACATGAATTTAGAACACTAATAACAGTTAAGTAAAAATAAATTGTATATCTATTTGCGCAGTCGATTCAAAATTATTTTGAGTCATAATATCAATCACTAGAATTAAACACCAAGATAATAGATCAAAAGAAATAAATAAAGAACTAAGTTTTCCTCTCCTCGACATTCTCACAAAACAACTACCAATAGGTATATTAACAAGGGTTAGGGTTATGAAAGCAGAGGAGAAGAATTAGTTTATTTATAATAAATTTAACGTACCCACTCATCACAGGTCCATATTAAATTAGGCTTACACAAAGCGTCTTCCATATCACCCACTAATGGTGTCATAAGCCCATAGTTCATTTGATCACAATTTTAATTGAGTTCATCCACTAATCAGTAAACTATATTATTCAATCAGTTTTATAAAAAATTAAAACAAACCAATAATTAATATTACCCCATAAAAAATTCAAATATTCTCCCACTTGAGCAATATTAATATGACGTTTTCATGTTCCATAAAAAAAATATTTTGAAAATGACTCTCGGATTGAATACTTAAACTCAAATGTGACTACAAAATTTTAGAAAACATATAGTTTATTGATAAAATGACAGCTTAAACATAATTCTATCTATATTAAATTATCAATATCGAATCATGACAGTAACTATGTCCCTTATTGACATAGTACCAATCAATAGTCACAAATATTGATAATTTAACCGACCTGAATTTGATATGACAGTGTAGCAAAAAAATAACACTCACATGTGATCAATACACTATTTTCTTTGTTAGACCTCCAAATATTTCTCTTTCACACATGCTCAAACGAGCAAAAGAAATTCACAAGGTTTCGCAATAAGGCTTTTGTTTCCACTTTGAAAATACACACACTATATGCCTTAGCCTTTGTTTCCAGAAATACAATTGAAAACTAATAAATATAGCTTAAGATAACTGCACTCATCTTAAGCACATCACACACAACTCATAGCATGCTATATATATAGAATGTGCACATACGCATAACAAACAACCACAAAGCATTTAACTCATATAAATAAATATGAATAAAC
>CATIWR010569350.1:0-34313 GCA_949677035.1 Omphalea diandra | reverse complement strand
TATATATTTTTTAATTTAAATTTATATATATATATATATATATATATATATATATATATATATATATATATATATATATATATATATGGTGGCTCGAGCTTGGGGCTTTGATGGGGTTCGAATTTACTTCATTCGGTATTCATTTATGTACAAAATACTGCTACAACATTTAAGGCTTGGAGTCGAGATTATTTCCTGCAAAAGAAGGGGAGATTACAGTATCTACGATGTCGAATTGCCTTTTTATCTAATTTAGACAATTTGGAAGATAAGGTAGAGGACTTATTTGAATTAGAACGTGAACTGATTAATCTTGCAAATCTGGAGGTGAAATATTGGAGGCAATGAAGTAGGTATAATTGGTTGGCTTCGGGAGACAAAAATACAAGGTGGTTCCATCAATGAGCCAATCAGATATAACAGTGTAATTTTATTTCTTCTTTGAAAACTAGTTCATATTTGTTGGTTGATGAGGATAATGGTATTCGTTGTGAGATTGAATAGTATTTTTAGAATATTTTTGACTTCCTCACCTTCTCAGGCTAGTATGGATCCTATTCTTTATGTTGTCTCAAGTAATATGACTGACAATATGAGGTTTTTTTTTTAGTTTCCTTTTGTAGAGAAAGACATTAAGGTTGCACTGTTTGATATGCTAGCTTCCAAATCTTCAGGTATTGATGGTATGAGTGCTTTTTTCCTTCAATCTAATTGGGATATTGTTGATTCTTTTGTTTGTCAGGTTTACTTACATTTTTTGAATGGAGATGGTGATATATCTGAATGGAATGAGACTCTTATTACCCTTATTCCTAAATTTGCAAACCCTGCTCTTATATCTTATTTTAGGCCTATTATGTGATTGCAAGAATAATGGGTAAAGCTTTGGCTAAGTTTTTCTCAGTGAGGTGATTGGGATTAAACAAAGTACTTTTGCTCCTAATACACTTGTTTTTGGATAATTCTATTTTTGGTTTTGAATGTGTGCATTGGTTTAATAATAAGAATAGAAAATGAAGGGGAATTTAGGTTTCATTACTTTGAAGCTTGATATGAGCAAAGCCTATGATAGAGTGGAGTGATCTTTCCTTCAGGGGATCATACTTAGGTTGGGTTTTGGTGATAAGTGGACTAGGCTGATGATGAAAGATATGTCCTTTGTTTCTTATTCTTTCTTAATTAATGGTTCTATTTCGGGTAGAATTTGTCCAAGTTGAAGGTTGAGACAGGGTGATCCTCTTTCCCTTATATCTTTTCTTACTTTATGATGAGTGACTTTCTTCTCTCCTTAACCATTTCATGTGCATGGGTTTGTTGTCTAGAGTTTCTATTATTAAAGGTGCCCCTCTAGTTTCTCATGTTTTGTTTATAAATGATAGCCTTATTTTTACTAAAGCTACGGTGTTGGAGTGTTTTCTCCTGAGAAAGGTTTTTGGGATATATGAAAAAGCTTTTGAGAAGCTTATTAATTTTCAAAAATCAGTTGTCTTTCAATCCTAATATTGATGTAGTTGTCCACCCTCAATTGAAAGCTATATTTGGAATTCAAGTGGTTCAGTGTCATGAATCCGATTTAGGGCTTCCTTTCTCTGTGGGTCACAACAAGATTTGTAACTTCGGACATGTTAGGGATAGAATTACTAGAAGGCTCTCATATTGGAGATCTAAGATGTTTTCATGGGATGGTAAAGAGGTGCTTTTGAAATCTGTCATACAATCTATGCCTACATATTCAATGTCTGTATTTAAAATCCCTCTTACCATTTGTGATGATATTGAGAGATTATGCAATAGATTTCTACTGGGGTAATACTGTAGAGAATGGGAGGATTCATCGGAATTGCTAGGATTTTTTGTGCATACGCAAGAAGGAAGGTCATTTGGATTTTCGGAAGCTTATAGACTTTAATCAGGCTTTGGTTGCCAAGCAAGCGTGGAAAATTCTTTAAAATTTGAGCTCTCTCTTATCAAGGGTTTTATATGCTGGATACATAAAGGCATGGCCTTTTCGGGATGCGGTAGCATGACTTGACTGCTCTTACATTTGGCAAGGTTTGGTTTGGGGCTTAAAGCTTTTGAAGAGAGGTTTAGGGTGGGTGGTAGGTGATGGTGGTCAAATTAGGATTCAAGACGATATTTGGGTGCTAGGAGTCCCTCCTAGGCATGTCTCTCTCTTTTGTAATATTCCAAGTAATACTTATGTGGCTTTTCTATTATTGCTCCATGGGGATTAAAATGTTGGATTAATAAGAAGTCAGTTTTCTCATGAAGATGTTGCAAGTATTTTAGCTATATTTGGTCCTCGAGTAGCTTGTGCTGATAAAGCCTTTTGGCTTTTTGATAAAAAAAAAAAAGGTTGTTATTTCTATCCGTAGTGCCCACCATTTGGCTAGATGGCTCCACTGTCCTAGTCCAATTTTTGCTACTCAAAGGGCCTGGTGGAAATATGTTTGGTCTATTTCCCTTCCTCTGAAGGTTTGAATTTTCATATGGAGAGCTTTAAGTGGTATTTTGCCTGCTCAATTGAATTTGTTCAACCATCATGTTCCAGTTCATTTGATTTTATGTCAAACTTGCAGTGTGGCTGAGGAGAGATCCTATCATGCATTGAGGGAGTTTAGTAAAGTTCGAGAATTTTGTAAGCTTTTTAATTTCTGAAGCATATTAGATAATCCTTCTTTTAGTTCTCTATGACACTTGTTATCTGCAGTTAGAGATCTGGGGGATAAGGATAGCTTTGAAGCCTTTTGCATGCTACTTTGGAGTAATTGGAATGCCCATAATGGAGCCTCGCATTACTCTGGTTGTCGTAAGGTTTTAGTTTTGAATGATGGTTCATGGCTTTTCCTAAGAGTATATTTGGATGAGGTGTTTATAATAGAATGAAATGGATTAGATTGGTTTAGAAAAAAATTTTATGTTTGGATTGGAAGGAATGAAATGGAATGAAAGGGTTTGAAAAGGTTTGGTAAACCCTTCCAAACTCTTCCAAACCATTAAAATGCAAACACCCCTGTTTGCATGGGTTTGAAAAATTTGAGCACCAAAATTACATATTTACCCTTGATTTAAAATTATAAAAAATTAATTGTTCACATTTTTTGTGAATAAAAATAAAATATAATTTTTGAATAATAACAATAAATTTCTATTTTAATATTAACTATTTGATAAATAAAAAATAAAAGAAAATTATATTTGTATGTATAAGGTTATTTTTGTCAATTTTAAGTTAACTTTTCATTCTATTCCAGTGCAAACAAACAAAATTAATTTCAAACTATTTCTTTCCACTCCTACCATCTCAAACATAAATATAGTTTAACATTTTTTTTACAAATCAAACTAATCTATTTCATTTCATTAATAACCATTTCATTTTATTATAAACATTTCATCCAAATATAGTGTA
This sequence comes from Omphalea diandra, assembly GCA_949677035.1. NCBI lineage: Eukaryota > Viridiplantae > Streptophyta > Magnoliopsida > Malpighiales > Euphorbiaceae > Omphalea > Omphalea diandra. Next base: position 30,901 of record CATIWR010569350.1, on the reverse strand, counting down.
AAAAAAAAAAGGACTATGGCAAGAGCAGCACGACTGAGTGGAATGCAAGCTATATCGTTGAGGACGTCAAAAATTCAAATTTTGAGTTTTGAAGTTGATAACATATGCCACGATTATGGAGAACATTGTCACGTTCAGTGAGAAGCACACGCCCTGTAGTGAGGATAAGCATCCGAAAAGATTTTGATTTTGATCTGACTATAAAGTTTTATGAAGATTTTCATGAGCATGCTGGATTTGACAACACTATAAGCAAGTTGGCCTCGCCTGTAAAGCTTGGCCACAATTTGTTGAAACCAATATGTTTATAGTATGATCCAGTTGATTAATTAGGTTAATAAAATTAAGAATTAATTATAATTTAAAATTAATTAATTAAAATAAAGAATATTAGTTAAAAATTGAAAAAATCAATCAAAATAAAAAAATTAAATCAAACCAATTTAATATAAAAATATTATTTTATAAATAAATTTAAAAATTTTAATAAATTATATTATTTTTCTCAGTTCAAATAGTAAAATTATTTTTATTATTTTTTATCATATTATAAATTTTTTAATTTTAAATATTGTTTATGTATTTTTGAAAAAATAAAAAAATTAATTAATTAATCACCTGAATTAAAATCAATCAATCAATCGGCGATTCAATTTCAAAAACATTTGTTGCAACTGCAAAAACAAAGTAAATTTGAGCAGCGAAACCACTAGTTGAGATCTAGAATTTGAAATTACTTGCTTGTCTTGTATCACAAAAAAAGGAGTTTGATTCAGTAAACTGACCCAGCAAAAGGACAGCTAGCCTGCTAACTTTAAATGAGAGAAATTTGTTCAGTTTGGTAACCAAACAATTTTAATTTTGAGAATAAATAGTTAAAAATAAAGGGCAAAAAATTATGAGATAATCGAATTGCCTCAATCAACTTGTCAAGTTCTCTTGTCAGTCGAGAAAACAATATTGAATGGTAGGGAAGAAGTTTTCTCATCCATACATGAGAAAACAAGAACAAAACAAGGAAAATAAAGATAATAGATGAATTAGATATTACTTAACAATCAATAAGTACATGCCTTGCTTATAAGAATTAATGTTACAGAGTTGCAATAGTTCCAATTGCAACAAGGGAAAATATTTTCAGCATTATTATTTACTTTTATTTTGAGCATCAACTTCTTCAGGTAAGCCAAACTATACATATACCCTTCAGCCTTCAGTCCACCTGAATGAGATAACACAACATTAGCACCACAAATAAAATCAGGCCAACTAACAAGGCCACGAGACTTGTCTAAACTTGCTGAGCATTAAGCATGCAAAAGGCCCCCCATGATACAGCCAATAATACTTATAGGCAATCCCGATCCGCCACAAAATCAGAAGTCTCTTGATGTTACAAAAGCCTGCACCACTACAAGTGCATAAAGGACATATAAATCTGCCTTGCATATAATTTTAATACAGCAAATAGAGAAGAGAAGTTAGCTCAAGTATTAAGTTCCGCAAGAGAGCTGATGTACTATTAGTATGAATGGTATAGTGAATTTTTCTGCAAAAGAGAGATCATTAAAAGAACACTTTGAGCCAGCATCACCATTTCGAAAGTCCAATTTGCAAAGAACGGAATTTCCGGTAATTATTCAAAAGAATCCCAGGGAAGAGCTATGCGACAGTCCACAATTTGTAATCTAATATAACAGGTTCATCATATTCTACTCAATTATAGTCAAGTAATCATTTGCTCGCAAGTTTTTCAAATACATATTTTCAGCACCACATGTTTAACATCAAGTTCACAAAATCTCCACATGCATAGTCTTACTTTTGTGCTTAGATCAACGCAGAGGATGTGACACTAAATAGAAAATTACCCATCTAAGCTGTAGAGTCGGAAGGGGCATCCCCAATGAGCTTGAATTCCTGAACCTCCTTAAAGTTCAACCATGGCTTTACCCATATCTTGGCTTCATAGACTTTCTTTTGACCACCATCCAATACCTCCAGAGTAATATAGTACATTGTCCCAGCCACCACCTGCTGCTTTGCATTCATCACTCTCTTATACTCGAGCAGTGCATTCTGCCGACACCAATAACCATATTTACGTTCAGCAAACCACAAATTCAAAGCTAGGAAAAACATGAATCATGGATTAAAACGACGGTGGTAGAATGGGTCTCTCATCCTAGTGCAAGAGATTAAAGGTTCAAATTTCTTGGATTAAAACCACAAGAAATTCAACACAAGCATGTAATCAAATTGACCAAAGCTATAAAAATGTACCGTTTACAAATGTTTGTTTCGAGATAATGGTGGGTTCATCGAAATGAATCAGATATCAAAACTTAAGAGCAAACTACAATCATCATCCCCACTATCATCTGATTTTTTTAATCCAAAAAGAAAAAGGAAGATGATAAAATTTCGGATCTAAAAGAGATTAAGGAACCTGTTTCGTGTTGTAGTCATCCACAGCAAAACGAGCAAGGCTGTCGATCTCGGCGCTGTTAGCGAATCCCTCCACCTCCGTAGTACCGCCCGGTGTTGCCATTCTCTTTTCTTATCTTAACCAGAAAATTAATAAAAGAAGAAAAAGAAGCTGTTGTTGATTTGGAGTAGAGATTTTGAGATATTTATATATAAAAGGGTCATGCAAACAAACGCGTTCGCTGGTCAATTTGGCGTTGTTATGACTTTTTGGGTTAGTGAATTATTGGCATCTGTACTTGCTACCGTGTCATTCATTGGATTGGCCATTCCAATGGCCAGTTTTTAAGTTATATGATAACGATGATTTATAAAAAAAAAATTTATTTATCAAAAGATAAAATAATCATAAACTTCACCTACATAATTGATCATACGATATTAAATATTTTATTTATTTATTTGTACTTATATATTCATTTATTTATTGTATTGATTAATACTTAAAAGTCAACGCATTTTGGTGAGAACTAGAAAAAAAATAATAAAATCAAATCAATATAATTTATTTGGATCGATTTATATATAATTTCAGTTTGATTTTATTTTTAAAAAAATAATTAATTTAATTGGATTTAATTTTTAGATAAATAAAATTAAATATACAAATTGATCAAACTTATTTAAAGTTAAATTAAATTAGATTGAGCATATATTAAAATCAAATTAAAATAATTAAATTTTATTTAAAATTTATTATTTATATCAAAAATATATTATTTATATTAAAAATTTGAAATATATTATAAGAAACATTATTTATATTAAAAATATTTTAAAAATTATTATTAAAAATAATCGATTGAAATCAAATTAAACCATAATTAGACTAAATAAAATCAATTCAATCAGAATTTATTTATAAATTTATTCAATTCAATTCAATTGATATATTTTAAAATTTTAAATTTTTTGAATTTAATTTAATTTAAATCAAATATTCACTATATTAATACCATATTTTTTTAAAAGCGAGCATGATAATTGAAATGAAATCATTTTCTTTTCAGATAATAAAATAAAAAAATCAAGAGAGTTGAGTACATTCATTACGGTTGTGGGCCATTTCCCATCTTCGTCCCCACCTTTCTAGCGAAGAGAAAATATCTCCTTCTCTATTTTGTTATTTTCTGTTTCGTCCTTAAAATTTTCTTTTCACTGATTTTTTTAAAAAAATTGGCCTAATATTAAATGACCATACATTAACAAATAATTAAGTATGAGACAAATAAAAGCGTAATTTTTAAATATATTTAACTAGAGTAAGAATATTTAAGAATGGACACTAATATAATTCTTCCTCTTTAATATTTAAAAAATATATTTAATTGAAATGCTATATAAAGTTAAAAGAAATTTATATTTTTTACTATTAAACTTTCTTTTTAAAAAATAACTATTGAGAGAGATTAGTAGATACGTTTTTTGTTCCTTAATATATGTCGTTTAAAGTTGTTGTATATATATTAAGGAATATATTTAATAAGTATTATATAAAAAGATTATATTACTCTTAATTAATTATTTTTATAAATTATTATGTATTTAAAAATAAATAATTATTATGAAATAAAAAAATGATAAAATTAAAAAAAATTAATTAATATTTATTGATAATATTAAAATATTAAATATTATAGAATACAAATTTTTCTCTAAAATGACATTTAATTTTAAACAATTTAAAATAAAGAGAGTACAATTTTCTTCCAGAAAAAAAAAAAATTGAGAGTTTATCTGAAAAACAAAAATAGTCAATGTAGAGATAAAGAAATTTAGATTGGATTGCGCTGTACCGGAAGTAGCAGACTTTGTTGAATTCCTACGTATATGAATAATGGGTCGTATTACAATGCATCAACGCCCTGCTACGGCACTTTTTTTTTTTTTCGGAGAACAAATGACCGTCTCTCGCCTATGTGTGAACCGGTTAAATATAGAGGAACATGGCTCAAGTACCTAGAAGTTTTTCTTAGGCAAATCTTATTACCATTCTATTATTGTCATTTAGCTGTTCAAATTATGATGCTCATTCATAAAATGATTTTTTGATTGGATGATGCTAAATGGATAGAATCTATTCAAATAGAATCCATTAATAAGGTACTTAACAATGGATGACACTGCATTAATTGATTATTAACTAAGAAAAAGACTTTATTGTCCTTCATTAAATAGAATCCATTAATAAGGTAGTTAACAATGGATGACACTGTATTAATTGATGATTAACTACTAAAAAGACTTTATTGTCCTTCATTTGGTGGTTTCTTTCTCTGCCAAAATCATATGAAATCCGCATGCAATTTCCCTTCAAAACATATCAACAAAGCTATTAAATGACTAGGTCATTTCCAAAGGTAATAAGCAGCTCTTTTCCTCTTTAAACCTGTGAAGAAACTCATTAATGACAGCTCTTTTCCAAGGCAAATAAGCTATAATAACCAATACTATTTGATTCGCATGTGAAAGATTATTAATGAACAAATTATAATTGCTCCAAATAAAATATTATTTCCAATCTCTAGGAATTTGAGTCTTTAACATAAGCCAAAAAAAATATATCAAGTTCATTATTTGAAAAAGGAAGATGAGAACCAAAAAAAACTATGAACAACATTGATCTAATGTGTTGAAAGAAATTTTTGGTTTTGGAGAAGATGATAGTCTGTTTGATTCCGATTTTGAATGCGAAGATTAATATGTTGTTATAGAGGAAACTCCTAACAATGATATAGAAGAAGAGTCTAATAACCTTTGGAAGCACCTAATGGTTTGAATGTTGAAGGACCTCAGCTAGGCATGACATTTAGCAATATTAAAAGTCTGATGAAATTGTATAAAGATCATGCAAGGTTTTTAGGTTTCAGTGTTGTCAAGAGATGAACTCATAAAGTGAGTGGTAAAGATTACAAGTATGTTATAATCAATTATGATAGAGGTAGAGGAGAGTACTATGAGAAGGCTTTGAAAAGGATCAATTGTCTAGCAAGAATTAATACAATTAAGAGAGATAATGAAGTTTGGCATATTTCAAAAATAATCTCAAATCACAACCATGAACTGCAACTTGATATGTCTCTTTTGATGCTTACTCATAGGAATTTGACTACTAATATGAAGAGACAATTGGAAGCTAATGATATTGTAGGTATAAGGCCTTGTAAGAATGTTAGAATGTTAGAAGTTTAAGCTAGTAGGCTAGAGAATTTAGGATGTTTCCTAAAGATTGTAGAAACTTCATTAAGAGTAAGAGAAGGTTGAGATTAGGTGATGGAGATGTAGAGGCCATTCGTAAGTTGTTTGTAACAATGCAACAAAAAGGCAGAAGCTTTTTCATTTAATGGATGTGGATGATAAAGGTAGGCTAAGTAATGTGTTGTGGATATTCATCCTTGTTGTAGAGCTACCTGTGAAGAATTCTGATGCAAACATCCAAGATAAAAGCAAATATCCATTTTAACTTCAATGCCCAATTACAAAAGGAAGGGTAAAAAAGTTGAAGGATGCAATTGGTGCATTTATGCAACAAGGAATTACCATAGGATTAGCCTAAGATATTGCAAGGAACTGGAGGATTTCATTTAAGTCAAAACAAAGACCTTTGTACCTTAACTCAAGAAGAAGGCCACAAGTCAAATGGAGGTCAAACAAAGGAAGAAGGGTAATGGCAAAAGAGAAGGACATGCACAGTTAAAACGCACAGTCGTACTTTAAGGAACTAAGTTTAGGCAGAATGCAAGGGACACACACAACCAAAACTCATAATTGTAGGGTCGCAAAAACGCATAGTCATGTGCCTCAAGCACAAATTGTTTTGTCTATTTCATTAAGTGATTTTTGAGTTGTTTCCCTCCTATTTAGCTAGGATTCCTATCTATAGGATAAAACTTTGTTTAGGAATTTAAACCTTTTCTATATAGGAAACTTCACCTTTTAAGGCTATAAATAGCCCATATTCAGTCATTAATCAATAATAGAATGTTATCCTTTTGGCTTAAAGCTATTTGTGAGATTAATTCTCTTTTTGAGTTCTTGAAAGAACTTGGTGAGATTTTTGAATGAGTGTTTGATAATTTCACAAACTTATTTAACCTAGGTCTTAAATTACTTAGTTAATTTAAAGTTGACATTAACACGACTTAAATCTTTATAATTTAGGTTGTTAGAAATAAATTTTCTTGAGATATAATTGGGATTTAAAAATTTATCTTATTTTGATCTTTGAATTAAAGCTTGGTACTTGTGTTCTACATGCAAGAAAGGATTCAAACCACCTCATTTGTATTATTTGGTATCAGTGCCAAGGTTAAAGTCATGATTAAAAAAATCTTTCTTTCTTATTCTTGCATTGTTCTTCATTGTTTTCTTTGCTTTGCAATTACAACACCATAATCGCATTCTTCTTCTTCATCATCTAAATTTGATTTCCTTGATATCTTGTTCATTCTTGTTCATTGTTTCTTCATTAATTAGTCATCATCAAATATCATGTAGTCACAATTCATATTCAAATTCCATCAGATTGCATACTTTGGCAAAATTTCCTTAAATTAAGGAAAATTGGATTCTAGCTTATTTCTTACAAATTTCTTCATCTTTTTTTCTTTTTAATCTACTTCTTTTTGTTACTAATAATCTTTTTTAGTGTTTCTTGGTGTCTAATGCTAAACCATACCTCAAATTCAATAAAGAGAAAATTATCAAAATACCTCTACAAGTGTTAAATTTTACTTCGTTATTTTGTTCTTGTGTTTTTAAGTTATTCTTTACATTTCTTGCAATTCTAAATTTGTCTTGGCTTTTAAAAGTTTAAAAAAATGGTAAAAAAAGAAAAATAAAAGCTAAAGATGGCAAAAGTATTGTTGAAGGCAATTTTGAAAACCTCTTTTTCTATTCGGCCTAGGCTTATTTCTTACCATATTCTTGAGCTCAAGACACCAATTTGCAACTTTAAATTCCTTCTAAATTCTAAGATTGCAATTAGGTATTTAGAAATTTATTTTTGCAACCAATTGTGTTCTTTCAAATCCCTTTATTTCTAAGTATTTTAAGAGCTAGTTCTACTTGTTTGTGTTTGGTTTAAGCTTTATTTGGCATAAAGTAACTAAGTCCTCAAAGAACTTAAAGAAAAGAATTTTAAGAGGTAAAATGTAAGACTGGTGAGCTCATAAGAGAGTAAATGTCAATTTTAAGTTAAACACAAGGGTGAGTGACATTAATTAAGTGTAAACTCATAAAGGAGTGTTTTGTGGGGATTTCTATTATTATTTACTAACCATTGCAGATTTGAAAGAAGTTGAAAGAGATCCCAAATTGAGGTTGTTTCTTAAAAGCTTGAGTTATTCCATACAAAAGGTGGAAACGGACATGCATGCAAGAATGGGGCAATTGATAGATAAAATGGATAAGATTGAATCTAGCCAACAAACTAATGCTTCTAACATAACCTATGTCAACCCAAGGCAACCTAGGCATGGGAGAGCCATGCATAATGATGACGAGGGTGATTCCATGAAGGAAATTTCCCAAAGGTCTAGCAAGCAAGAGAGCAACTTTAGTGGTATCAAGATGAAGATTCCTATCTTTATGGGTAAAAGTGATCTTGAGCCATACCTATCATGGGAAAAGAATGTATATTTTGTATTTGATTGTCATAATTATAATGAGGAAAAAAAAAGTTAAGCTTACTGGTGTTGAGTTTGTAGATTATGCACTTATATAGTGGGATCAAATTTTGTATTATAGGAAAAGATGTAGGGATAATCCTATTTGTACCTAGAGAGAGATGAAGAGGGTAATGAGAAAGAGATTTGTACCTAGCCATTACTAAATGGATTTGCACAACAAATTACAAAGGCTTATACAAGGTAGTAGAAGTATAGAAGAATACTACTAAGAGCTTGAGGTGACAATAAACAATGGCAAGGTTTCTTGGTGGGCTCAACAAAGACATTACAAAAGTGGAATTGTGCCTCTACAACAAGATAAAAAAGCAATAAAGGGGTAAGCCTTCTATGCCCAATTTCTCTTTTTCTTTTAGTACTAACAAGTTTAAAGTTAATGATAAGTCCATTAGTAAACCCAAAGGGAACCACCTAAGAAGGAAGCAGGAGAGCCCAACTTTCCAACTAAGGCTGAATCAAAGCCCAATAAAAATAAGCTTTATGGTATGTTTTAAGTGCCAAGGAAAGGGACATGTGGTGCGTGAACGCCCCAACAAAAGAATCATGGTAATGAGAGATGACATAATTATAAGTAAGGATGAGTATGATGGAGTAGAATCCGACCTCAAGATGCCTCCATTAGAAGATGCTACTGATATGGACGACTTTGAGGACCTTAATGAGGTAGCAAGTAAAGAAATTTTTGTGACTTGACAATTTTTAAATGCCCATATTAAAAATGATTAAGAACAAAGGGAGAATATTTTTCATTCTAGGTGCAGAATTAATGGTAACTTATGTCTTATTATTAATGGTGGTTGTTGTTATAATGTAGCTAATACTTACCTTGTTAAAAAAATAGGATTGCCAACTGTGAAATATCCCACGCCTTACCACTTGTAATGGTTAAATGAGTGTGAGGAAATTAAGTTAACTAAGCAAGTGAGGATTGTAATCACAATGGGCAAATCTAAAGACAAGGATTTGTGTGATATTATACCTATGCAAGTTAGTTAGTCATGTGCTTTTAGAGTGTCCATGGCAATTTGATAAAAGAGCAAAACATAATGAAATGTGTATAAGTTTGATTTTTGGGCCAAACATATTGTACTATCTTCTTTATCTCATTCTTAAATCTACGAAGATCAAAAAATCTTAAGAGAGAGAGAAAATGTGCATAGACAAGAAAAAGAAAAATTAGCATGACTAAAGGAGTGTAGTGAGAAAACCAAAAAGGGGGTGTGATATTAGAGTGGAAAAAGGAGAGCAAAGAGGAGATGTCTATAAAAAAAGTGAGAGGCATGTAAAAGGAGAGGGTGTGAAAAGAGTTATATTTGCAAAATATAAGGATGTAAGTAAAGTCTTGCTGGCCAAAACACCCATGGCTATGCTTTTGTATAAAGACTAGAAACTAACTCTTTTTTTCTTTTAGTGATGATCTAACCAAATTTCTTCCTAGTGGTTTTGTCCCTTTATTGCATTATTTTTCATACTTATTTCCCAAGGTTGTGCTCAAGGGATTGCCACCCTTAAGAGGTATTGAGTACCAAATTGATTTCATTCCAGGCTCTCAAATTCCTAATAGACTAGCTTATAGAAGTAATCCCAAGGAGACAAAAGAACTTCAAAGGTAAGTAGAAGAGCTAATAGAAAAAGGTTTGGTAAGGAAAAGTATGAATCTTTATATAGTTTCTATTGTATTAGTACCTAAAAAGGATCTTAGTGTATTGTATTGATTGTAGGGGCATTAATAAAATAACCATTAAGTACAGGCATCCAATTCCTAGGTTAAATGACATGTTAGATGAATTGTATAATGTATGCATGTTTTCAAAATTTGATTTAAAAAGTGGTTATCATCAAATTTAAATGTGTGAAAGAGATGAATGGAAAACTACTTTGAATGGTTAGTTATGCCTTTTAGACTAACTAGTGCCCCTAACACTTTCATGATATTAATGATCCATATCTTACATTCACACTTAGGAAAATTTGTAGTTGTTTATTTTGACGATATTCTTGTTTACTCTAGATCTTTGGAAGAGCATTTAGAGCATATTAAAGTTGTTTTTGAAATTTTACGTAAAAAAAGATTGTATGTTAACTTTAAAAAGTGTTCTTTTTGTACTACTAAACTTATGTTTTTAGGATTTATGGTAAGTAAAGATAAGATAGAAGATGACTAAGAAAAGGTAAGTGTAATTCAATCCTGGGCAAAACTTTTAAGGATAAGTGAGGTAAGATTTTTCTTTGGCTTAGCTAGTTTTTTAGAAGATTTATGAAAGATTTTAGTACCATTGTGGCACCCCTAACTAAAATTATAAAGAAAAATGTTGATTTTCAATGGGAGAGGCACAATAAAAGGCTTTTGATTTGTTGAAATTCAAATTAACTAATGCATTTTTATTAGCCTTGTCTAACCTTGCTAATACTTTTGAGATTGAATATAATGTTTTAGGTTTGGGCATTTGACTTGTTTTGATGCAAGAATGAAAGCCCCTTACTTATTTTAGTGAGAAACTGAGTGGGCCAACCCTCAAGTATCCAACATATGATAAGGAAATACATGCATTAGTTAGGGTTTTGCAAACATAGGAACACTACCTTTGGCCCAAAGAGTTTGTTATTCACACATATCATGAGTCCTTAAAATACCTTAAAGGATAATAAAAAATTGAACAAAAGACATGTTAAATGGAATGAATTCATTAATTCTTTCCCATATGTAGTGGCCTATGCACTATCTTGAAGGGTATACTTTTCTTTCTCTTTTAGACTATAAATTGCTTAGATTTGAGTATATTAAATATTTGTATATTGATGATATTGATTTCAACTTGTATTATCAAAGTTGTGAGAAAACTACTTTTGAGAAGTATTTTAGGCATGATGGGTTTCTATTTAGAGATAATAAGATTTGTGTGCCTAGATCTTCTTTGCATGAGCTTTTAGTTAGGAAAGCCTATAGCGATGGGCTTATGGAACATTTTTTAGAGTCCAAAAGGCTTTAAATGTTTTGTATATACACTTTTACTGGCCTAATATACTAGTTGATGTTCAAAGGGTGTGTGATAGATATGTTGCCTATAAGTAAGCTAAATCTAAGTTAAAACCACATGGTCTTTATATGCCTTTACTTGTTCCTAGTGTACCTTAGATTGATATGAATGGATTTTGTTTTAGGGTTACCTAAGTCTAAATGAGGTAATGATTCTATTTTTATGGTTGTGGATAGATTTTCTAAAATGACATATTTTTATGTCATGTCACAAAACTGATGATGTCATTAATATTACAAATTTATTTTTCAAAGAGATTGTAAGGTTACATGGTATGTCTAGAACTATTGTTACTGATAGGGATACAAGATTTTTGAGCTTCTTTTTGATAACATTGTAGGGCAAATTGAAAACAAAATTGTTATTTTCGACTTCATGCCACCTACAAACTGATGGTCAAACTAAGGTCGTAAATAAGACTCTAGGGCAACTCTTAAGAGATTTGATGAAAAAGAATTTAAAGTCTTGGGAGAAATGTTTACCACATATAAAATTTGATTATAATAAAAGTATACATTATTCTATACATTATTGTCCTATTAAGGTTGTTTATGGATTTATACCATTGAGTCCTTTGTATTTATCTCCTATTCCTTCTAATTTACATGTAGACTTGGAAGGCAAAAGGAAATCTGAATTTGTGAAACAATTACATGAGAAGGTGCATTTGAATATTGAAAAAAGGAATGATCAAGTTATTAAGAACGCAAACATGGGTAGAGTTAAAGTTGTATTTGAACTGGGAGATTAGGTTTGGGTATACTTTAGGAAAGAGACGTTTTCTAATCTTATAAAAAGCAAACATAACCCTAAAGGAGATGGACCTTTTCAAGTTTTAAAAAGGGTTAATAATAATGCATACAAGATAGACTTACCTAGTGATTACAATGTTAGTGTTATTTTTAATAGTATTGATTTATCTCTATTGACTTTGATGAAGGTATAGATTCAAGGATGAATCCTCTTAAGGAAGGAGGGAATAATTCAAACATTCAAGACAAAAGTAAAGATCCATTTCAACTTCAAGGTCCAATTACAAGGGGAAGGGTCAAAAAGTTTAAGGATGCAATTGAAGTATTTATGCAACAGGGAATTACCATAGGATTACCTAAGAACCATTGCAAGGAATTGAAGGATCTTTTTCAAGCTAAAACAAAGACCTTTGTACCGTAACTATATGGAAAAAAAACCTCAAGAAGAAGGCTATAAGTAAAAGGAAGGTCAAATGAAGGAAGAAAGGCAAAGGGAAGAAAGAGGACACACATGGCTAAAATGCATGGTCGTGCTTTAAGGAATCTAGTTTAAGCAGAATACAAAGGACATGTATGGCCAAACGCACAGTCGTGAGTCAATGGCAAGATTTGCTAAAGTGGGATGACAGAAATGCACGATCGTGCACCTCAAGTGTCATCTGTTTTATCTATTTCATTAAGTGATTTTTGAGTTATTTTCTTCCTATTTAGCTAGGATTCCTATTTAGAGTGCATTTCCTATTTAGATAAAACTTTGTTTAGGAATTTAAACCTTTTTTATGTAGAAAACTTTACCTTGTAAGGCTATAAATAACCCATATTCAGTCATTAATCAATAATAGAACATTATTCTTTTAGCTTAAAGCCATTTATGAGATTAATTATCTTCGTCAGTTCTTGAAAGGAATTGGTGAGATTTTTGAGTGAGTGTTTGATAATTTCATAAACTTGTTTAATCTATATCTTAAATTACTTAGTTAATTTAAGGTTGAGATTAACACAATTTAAATCTTTTATAATTTAGTTTCTTAAAAACAAGTTTTCTAAAGATCTAGTTGGGATTTAAGAATTTATCTTATTTTGATCTTTGAATTAAAACTTGGGACCTGTGTTCTACATATGGGTAAGGATTCAAACCAATGTCATTCGTATCAAATTCCATGATATTTTGAGCTTTGATATAACTTACCTTATCAATAGATATGAATGTTATTCACATCAATTATAGGCATCAACCACTATGGCCAATCAATTTTATTAGGTTGTGCCTTAGTTACACATGAGGACACAAAATCATTCAAATGGCTTTTCATGAATTGACTTAAAGTGATGGGAAACATTCATCCTACTACCATTTTAATTGATTAATGTGAAAGCGACATTTATCGAGGAAATGATGCCTAATACTATTCATCGATATTGCTTATGACACATTCTCTGCAAACTAACTAAAAAGTTTTAAAATGTTGAATTTGATTTGGCTATTATTGAGTTCAGAGCTTTAGTTTATGACAACTTAACCATCGAAATGTTTGAGAAGAATTAGATGCTTTCTTAATGAAGTATGGACTAAAAAGGGATGGGCGACTAAAGGACCTTTTTAATGACATGCAAAGTTTGGCACTAATTTATTTGCATCACATCTTTTAGGCTAGTATGGTTTCTAATAAAAAAAAGTGAGGGAATGCATGCTTATTTTGATGGTTATATTCATTTTATGACTACATTAAAGCAATTTATTAAGCAATATGAGATAGCAATAAGTAATAAGATCTAAACAGAGTTCATAGCTGATTATGATTCAAAAAGCAAAGTGTTTAAATGCATGGCAAATTTTGAGTGGGATAAATAATTCCAACAAGTCTACACGAATTCAATGTTCAAGTTAGACTAGAATGAGATTAAACACATGTGGTATTATCATGTTGTACTGCCAACTGAAGAGAAAAGGGAAGACGTAACTAATTAAGTTGGTATTACAAAATACAAAATACTTGAGAGATGCTTATTGAATGATCCAATAAGGATTTTGTATATCATGTTGAGTTGATAGAAAATGGTGAATATTTAAGCTCCAATTATAAGAAATTTGAATTTAAAAGAATAACTTGTTGTTATAAATTCAAAGTGATGTCCATGAAAGACTTGAAAGTGATTAATGAAAAATATCTATTAAGAAGGCGGAGAAAGAATATTTTTAGGCATCATTAAAAGATTTTTGTATTTAAGGTTATCTGCACATGATCGAATAGTATAAGAAATTTCAGCAATTGGAGCTTTCTTTTTGAAAATGTACTAATTTAGTTATGGGTAGTACAAAAAAGATGGATCTCATAATAACACGATTGGTAAAACTAAAGAATGAATTGATGAATCAAAATTATGGTATGATAGCAAATGATTCTACCATAGGACACACTTCATAGGCAATAGATGAAATTGAAGAAAATGGTGTTTGTAACATCTCTATCCACATTAATTAGCATTCTTACATGAACATATTCATAGCATAAATGATTTGTGACAGGAACATATGTAATGGATAAATGATCATTTAGATATGTGAATTGGATAAGCACGATGATGACACTTGCACTATTACATTTGGGACATTTGAACATATATGTAATATTTGTATAGTTGCATGAAAAATTATCTTATGTTCTGTGCATGATATAACATTATAAATAATAGTGTTTTAGAGCTTATTTAAAAGTGTAAGGAGCATATGGGGATTAGGAAATGGATGGAGTGATGAAAGTGTAAAGAAGAGGGACTAAAAGAGAAATATTAAACTTCTAACTAATGGTAGTGAGACACCATGATTTTGTTTTATTAGGGTAGGTATACAAATTAAAATTTTCATCTTTTAGGATTAGATTGGAGAGCCAAAAATGTGAGGGAGTGCAGAAAATAGAAAGAAAGAAAGAAAGAAAGTAGGAAGAAGAAGAATGAGTGGGAGAAGAGTGAGCTAACTTGGAGGAAACCCTAAACTTTTCTAGTTTTGGCAAAAGAGGTAAATGATTTTATCTTTTTGAAATTCCTCCCTCATAACATGTTAAACATGCATGATTAGGAAGAATTATGGAGTAATTTGAGCTAGAGCTCATGTATGGAGGTTAAAGTTCAAAAGAAATAAGAGCTAATTGTGTTGGTTTTGTTATTAGAGCAGATTTTGTACCCAGGATTTCATAACCCTAGAAGAGGAATTAAGGAACATTTAAAATGTAAAAGTTGTAGCTTTGTGCCCCATCTAAATTCATGTAAAATAGTTTTGCTTAATTTGGCATGTGTGAGGAGATATGACGCCTTCATTAGGGCTAGTTCATAACCAACTAAAATCTCCTCAGTCTGGCTTCTTTCATATATTTTGATGACCTTATATTCTAATTTAGACAAAGTGTAAAACATGAAATTTCTAGAGTTATATCCCTTATAATACCTGTAAATCATTTTTGTTTGATTTGTTGTATGGAAAAAAATATGGCTTATTGATCGTGACTGACCCTGAACTTGATGAAACCTCATCAGTCTTATAATTTTGTTTTCTAAGAATTTGATGGCTATAGAATCAGAATTTAGTGATGTGTTAAACTTAAAAGTTGTATATTTATGTCTTATCTACATTCTTATAAAATACTATTGCTAAATTGATCATGGTTGATGAGATATTACCCCTTTATCATGACTGATTGTTAACATATTGAAAACCTACTCACCTTGAGATTGGTCATTTGTTTTGGTGACTTTGTAGACTTTATTAGATAATGAGTAAAACATAAAAAAATGTTTCTTTATGTGTTTTGTAACTTTTGGTAAATCTGTTTTATAATTAGATTTGTACAATTTGAGATATACCCAAGATTGTAAGACCTACTTAGATTAAAATGATATTGAAATAGGGCAAAATTCAACATATTTTGTCTTATATTGACCTAAAATTTGATTATTTTGTATCATTATGTGCCTAGTTTATTTAAAAAAAAGAATCATGTCATTTGGATAAGTATATCTGGAGTTTTTACTGTGAGAGTGTAGCAAGGTTAGGCTTCCATATAAGGAAAATATGCATAAACTCTTGGTCCACTTGCATAGATCAAGTCATAATTGCATACCAAGTATTCATAATCATTTTGACATACTTATAACCATGTATGTATCAAATTTTATGATCTCAAAACTTTAGGGAAGCCCTAGAGAGAGAACTAAACCTACCATAATCAAAATGTGAGTAAAAACCATAATTAAATTCTAATGTGTATGTGTGATAATTTTATAATATGATTATATTTTATTACATGTATATGTGATTGAATTGTTACATTTTACATGTGAATACAAGTCAAGTGAGAATTATATACTCTTAATGATTACTTGGTATGTCATTGTGAATGAACACTTGCATATGGAACTAAAAAGATGTTCTGATAAGCTTTTCAAACACTTGCAAATCACTTGGAAAAGGGACTAATATGTCCTATTGGCACATGTTATCAATCAAATGCTTCACTTGTTATATGTTGGCCGAAAAAATCAAATGTCACATGAATCACATGAATACCTAGGAGCAATGTTTGCCTTCCAAGGTCACGACAAAAATCAATCTATTGCATTTGCACTTTCATAGTCAATTCTTATACTTGTAATGTATCATGATGATATTTAATTGTTGGTTGTGCTACAAGAATCTGATTATTATTTTTATTCATTGAGTCGCAACTCACCAAATCGCAATTATGTTTTTTAGATACTAAAACATAGGATTTGGATACTTTGGTGCATAGAGCTTTGCATAGAGACACATGGATCATAGGTCATCGGCTGAATTCCAACTCTCTCTCTCCTTGTCTCATGTACATATATCTAAATAGGAGCCAGTTTATGGTCACTAGTCTTGAATATTAGTTAAGATATATGTACGTTAAATATGTGTTGGATTGAGTACGTATAAAGATTCAACCTTTATGCATATGTATTTTTAGACATGAATGCCATGATTTATAAATGAAAATGGTTGTTACAGTGTAAGACCTGCGTTGGATCCAAATGTTGTTTATAGTCATGGTAGGCCAAGAATGAATCATTACAAATCAATATTGGAAGTTAATCAATAAAATAATCCTAAGTATTAGAGGTTAAAATGGAATGGATCGTGGAAGGCATCAAGGGTGTGGAAGATGTAGAAGGAATAATTCAAGAAATAATAATGATGAGGTACATACCTTTTAATAACTCATGTTAAATGAATTTTATTATTTGTTACTTTACTCAAAACTAATCATTTATTCACTTGATTTGTTTTACAAATCAATGATCAAGAGCTAAATAATATAGATTTGAATTTCCCTATAATTCAAACTCAAAGTAGTGAAGTGAATTAGTCTAAGAATTTATACAATGGAAGATTTTGGACAATTTATTTCTTATTCTCATAATATAAATGGAATGTTCCTTCTTCTAACTTGTGAAGCTAATATTTCTTCTTAAATGAGGATCTTTATTTTCAAAAAAAAAAAAAAGGAATGATTCATGCTAATTAGATGGTATTGTAAATAAGGAACTTCAAATCGCAAAAAAAACAAAAAAAAAAAAAGGAATGTATTTGACTACTATTAGTGTATAATCGTAAATATCAATTCCATAAATTAACACTTTGTACTACTTTTGTTCATTAATACTAGCAATAACACATATTAACACTTCATACTACTTTTGTTCATTTATACTAGCAATGACGAATTCATACAACACAAGGCACAAAAGTTGTAACTTTTACTCTAATAATGCCTATGTGGAAAGATTATTATTCTATTATCATCTTCTTACTAAATTCACTCGTTGATTATATATGTAGCAATATACTTGACTCCCTATTAGTAGCATGTAATAGATAAGACCAATTCTAGGTAATTGATGATACTTATACCAATTATAAGATTTAACACTTTGTATCTATCTTATTTATTCCTGTAGGTAACAACTTATTTGTTACAAGTAACAACTTATTCATACATACAACAGAAGATCAATGGGAAGCAATATGACTTCAATCACATTTAAAGATAGAGTATATGCAAAACTAAAAAAATTGCATACCATAAAGACAGTTCCAAAATCTAAAAGCTAAACCATATGACTAACTTAAATATAATTTTATGTTAATCTTTCCCTTGTTAAGAAGGTGAAGGAGCATATATCTCCTTACTTGATGCCAAAATCTTTCACAACTTGGCTCTAACGATCTTAAAGTTGACACATGATATTTTTTCTTCTATTCTTCTTATTTCCAGAAAGAATCTCTCAATATGCATAGAAGCCTTCATATGCAAGAACATGTCTATGTGCTGTGATTTTGATCTTCTTATTTTGTGATCCAATTAGATCACATGTTACAGCTATAGGAACAATCCATCAAAATAGGGGAAAAAATTAATTATCATATAGTTATATATGAACTAAGACTAATTAATTCGTAAATTTAGATTACAAGCAGTGCTTGTACTTGACACTTTTGCAGATAACTATAAAACTATAGTAGCTAGCCCTACCTTGGTGTCTATTACCTAAAAATGATATTGAAAATATTTAAATAAGGATATGGCCACAATAATACTAAATTCATTAACAATTGTTCAATTAAATTTCCTTCTCCTGTTTGAGCATTGCTTAATGGATATTTGACATCATTCCATTGGCATCTTCATCACTCTTATAAACAATTGAGAAAATCAAGTCCTTATGGCTCCTTGGTGTGCTAGTACCTTTAATTATATTTCGACAATGACAAATTCATTCAAAACTTAACTACAATATAAACTAAATAAGTGAAATAGATGAATCACAAAAACCTTCCCCTAAAAAGCTATTTCTAGATGGATACCTAACATTTATCCTCATCTCATCCTTGACATCAACAGCTAGAGTGAACTTGTCTTGATGGTGGAAGTAAAGTTTGTAGTGAATTTAACTCTGCAATACTTATAGAATTCATGCATTCTTATAATTAATACATTTCTAGGTTGAGATTTGACAAGAACATTCTATGATTGACTTATTGAAATAATAAGATTGAAGTGTGCTTCTCTCTCATTTGTTATAGTAGTAATGATCCTTTTCGAAATCTCCTCCAAATTCAATAATAAATGTCATTAAAATATATGGAAAAACTATCACGATTTAGCATGGCAGTATTAGTCATGTTAATGACATTCATAAAAAATACAAATAACAAAAAATGTAAACTTAAACAAGTAATCTTGTCTCTCATAACAAAACTTTTATCATAAACTAAGCACCACACAAAACAAAGTCCTATTCTGGTCTTTTCAATGATCAATATACAACCAATGTTCAAGATACAATCAATGACAAATATTAAATCATGAGAATAGGTAAGGAACGTCAAGGGAGAATTAAATAATAAATTACATAGTGTGTACATAACACAATATAAACTATAAGAATTTAATAATAAATTACAAACATAGCAACCAAAAAACTAAAAGATCACTTGTATAATTCAAAAGCTTACCATATCTTTAAAGTAGATTTTCTTTGGTCACACTTCTCTGATGAATCTATCAGCCATTGTATCATTCCACACCAACACTAAGATCAAGCAAGACGAGTGGATAGAAAGTTGTCTTGTTATTTCAAAACATACTAGAAGATTAGCTTAGAATTTTGATCTTCAATTTGGAAATATGATAGAAGATTACCAATTAAGGGTTTCCATTGGTTTCAAAATATGAGAAAGGCTTACCAAATAAGGTTTTCCTTTTGTTTCAAATTAGGAGAAAAGGTTACTACAGAGAAGAGACGAGAGTTTCATAGAGGAGAGGGGGAGAGTTAATGTTTATGACTATTCGTTATTAAACCTTTGTCTCTTTATTGAAAAGGACAATCAT
Organism: Omphalea diandra; assembly: GCA_949677035.1. Lineage (NCBI taxonomy): Eukaryota > Viridiplantae > Streptophyta > Magnoliopsida > Malpighiales > Euphorbiaceae > Omphalea > Omphalea diandra. The sequence goes on along the minus strand of CATIWR010569350.1, from coordinate 11,030 downwards.
AATTAACTCTGATTTCTATAACCTAAATGCACAAGGAATCAAAGTGACATTTTGGTTGAGGAGTTAGAGTTATTGTTTGTGATGGTTCTCGAAAGAGTTAGGTCTTCTGCTTCTGTAAAAGGTGGTGTTTGGTCTTCTCTAGGGTTAGGTCTTTTCGAGATTGCACTCAAAGTGATTTTTTTTTCTCTCACATTAATAATAGCTTCAATGCAAAAACCTAATGATATTTCAGAATTGATTGTCATTTGGTGTTATCGAGCCATCTTCTAGTATTTCCTTTCATGAATAATATGTGTTAGGGCTCTCCCTTTTAGATATGCTAGGGTTTAATTTTTGAATAGAAAAAATAAATAATATGAAACAACATTACATTAAAATATGTTAGGGTATATGTTAAGGTTTTTCTTTTTACTATACCTTAATTGTTTTCCTATATAGTATTTTAGGGTACAATTTTTTTGTGAAAAATAAATAATGTGAATTCCTTTACAAAAAAAATTAAACAACATTACATTAGAAAAAATAAATAATATGAAAGAACATTACAATATGAATTTATATGCCAAAATAACAAAGATTTTTTTTTTTTGCAAAAATTAATATTTTAATTTGAGTTGATAGTATTACCAAGCTAAACTTGAATAAGCATAATAGTATTTAGTAGATTAGAATAATAGAAATATAATAAACTAAAAATATTGTTCACAACATTTTTCATATAAAATCAAGTAAAAATCAGCTATAATTCAATATAGTTCATAAAAAAAACCATAAAGCATTATTCAAATATTCCAAATGGCAAATCAAAATTAAAACTTTCATTTCATCACCATCACCCTTGATGGATAGAAAAAATGTTGAATTCTACAAGGCTGAACTAGTGAAAGTGCATTTGTCATATTATTGTATACTAAACTCTTTGACAACATTACTCCATCCTTCCAGCAATTTATAGATGATCATTTTCTTTGCACAAGATATAATCTCTTCATAATCAACTTCATATGGTGGAGAATTTGGACTTGCCTTTATTCTTATTTGCTTATGGAGGCAAAACCTTCAACCACATTTTATAAAGCAACATTTAGACAACTCAAAAATGTAAAAGAAATGGATTACGCACATTAAAACATCAAACAACTTAGAAAAGGATTATGTAACAAATGATTTTTTAACTCTTTGCCATAACAAACAACTAGAAAACTTAAATTATCCAGTCCTTATGCAACTAGTTGATCATGCAACTTATATAAAATTTCAACTCCATTTTCATTCATAATTCGAAGATCAAAAGAACTTGATGGGATATAAGTGAAGATTAATTTGTAACCTTCCTGGTCATTGTAAAAAGAAAAAAGTTCTTTAACTCTAATCATATGGAAATGTCCAAGTCCCATTTGAAACTTGATAGTTTATGATTATGTAGTCGGCATGATAAAAATGAAATTTGCTTCTCTTTCTCCTTGATTCGTTTCAAGGTATAGGTATTTTGATGGGATGAACTGAAAAGAAAATTTTAAAAATGAACACATTTAGATTGGCTTATAGAATCATAATAGTAAAAGGAAAAAAATCATAACAAAACCATAAAAGCTAAACAAACTTACAAGTATGTTGTAAATCAAAGCATGCTCTGCGACCTCAACATAAAATCTATCATCCATTGTGATTAGGATTGGGAAGATTAGGATTATGATTGCTAAAGGTTGAAGATGGTTTGTTTCTTCAGAAAAATGTTAGAACAAATTTTTAACGTGAAAGTGGTTGAAGATTCTATGTAGGTTTGGAATTACTTATTAATGCTAACAGTTATCATTTAATGTTAGACGTTGTCTTAGAAACTACATGTAAATCTACATGCACTTATCATTAGGAATATGAGTGCATTTTGGAAGTTATCTTATCCTATAGTAATCTTACACATCAATCTCTGATACTAAATAGGCTAAGCCTAAATAAGCACGATGGTAATAAGAAACTCTACTAATATCATGGAAGAGCAACAAGATGACACCATTAAAAGCAAATTGGATTATGGTCAAAACACAAATGGAAAGAAGATAAATTTATTTATATATAAAATAAACAAAAAGAAAAGAAATACATATGAATTTTCACTAGCATTATTGTTCTTATATTTCTCCAGTATAATATCCTCCAAAGCCCTCTCCATATGTGCAATCTCCATCTCTAATTAATATATCTTCTCAAGGGTTTCCATAAGCCTTTCCTTTATATGTTGAAATCAAAATATTTGGGAAGCATGTTTCCTTACAAGGTTTGCCATCGATTCCATGTGTTTACTCATAGCCTCTTCCATTTTGATTTTTTTCCTATTGGTGTTAATGAGAACAACATACTCATCTTCAACCAATATTTATAATCCATAAGACCCTCTCTATTGAAAATATGCAAAGGCAATGCAAAAGTTTGCTTCGATATTAGTAGACAAAAAGTTGTCTTAGAAGGTGTTTATTCAAATAGTATATAATTGTAGACACGTTTCTTATTACACATTTATGAGAATAACAAAAGGTTGTATTGCTTCATGTGCATTCTATTTGAATATTAATGTTGGTGGCTATCTTGGGTGGAGTTTTTATAAACATGTTGCTTCATATTAATGATGCACTTATCTTTGAGAATAATTGTAGACACATTGTTTATGGTTAAAGATACATTTAGGAAGTTGTATTCCCCTATAGTAATATTACACATCAATTTGTCTACTTATTGAAAATTCTTAAAATTATTAGAATTTTCATAATAAACCCTAAAAATTAGAAAATTCTCCTATTGCATCCATTTATTATAAGTCTTTAAATTCTTATAATTTTCTAAATTCACACTCAAAATTAGAAAAATCACCTATTGCACATAATTATTATAACTTTCTTCTCGATCAGATATAATTCTATAAGATTGACTCAATTATATAAAAATCACTTAAGTAAAATATAATATAATAGCTAATTTTTATAATTAATAGAAGTTTTCACCTAATCCTTTCTGATTCCTACTAACCATGCTCTAATTAACTTAATTATATAAAAATCACTAAATTAAAAAAAAATTAATGGCCAGCTTTTATAATTAATAAATTTCCTATCAAGTTTACATAATCTCTAGCCAATTCTATAATATCGCTACTATTGATGCCCTAATGAATTAAATTTTTTAAAAAATAATAAAATTAAAAAACCTTTGATGTCTTATAATTATTAGAAATTCCTTCATAAAAATTAGGAAAATCTTTGCATTCTTATAATAATTAGAATTTTCTTTGCGACAACAAATAATTCTATCATATCGCTGCTATCAATGCCCTAATCAATTAAGTTATTAAAAAAATACTAAAAATTAGGAAAATCTTCAAATTCTTATAATTATTAGAATTTCCTTCGTGATTGGACACATGTCTATCATATTGCCACCAGCGATGCTCTAATTGACTAAATTCTTAAAAAAACTAAAAATAATAAAATCTTTGAATTGTTTTAATTAATAGAATTTCCTTAAAAAATACTAAAAAATATTAAGATTAGGAACATCTTCAAATACATATAATTATTAGAATTTTTTTTACGATCGGATATAATTCTATCGTATTACTGCTAGCGATACCCTATCAACTAAATTTTAAAAAATACTAAAAATTAGTAAAATCTTAAAATTTTTATAATTAATAGAATTTTCTTAAAAATACTAAAAATTAGTAAAGTCATCTAATTTTTATAATTATTAGAATTTCCTTCGTGATTGAACATAATCCTATTTTATTGCCGCTATTAATGTCTAATCAACTAAATTCTTAAAAAAATACTAAAAATTAGTAACATCTTTAAATTATTATAATTAACAAAAATTCCTTTAAAATACTAAAAATTAGTAAAATCTTCAAATTCTTACAATTAGTAGAATTTCCTTCGTGATCGTACTTAATTCTATCGTATCACTATTAGTGATGCCCTAATCAACTAAATTCTTAAAAGAATAATAAAATTAGTAAAATTTTTGAATTATTATAATTAATAGAGTTTGCTTAAAAATAATAAAAATTACTAAAAATACTAAAAATTCATAAAATCTTCATGATCGGATATGATTCTATAGTATTGCTACTATCAATGCCTAATCGACTAAATTCTTAAAAAATAGTAAAAATTAGTAAATCTTTGAATTATTATCATTAATAGAATTTCCTAAAAAATTTAAATTACTTTAAAAATCCTAAAAATTAGTAATATATTCAAATTCTTATGATTATTAGAATTTCATTCATGATCGGACTATCATATCGCCGCTAGCGACACTCTAATCGACTAAATTCTAAAAAAATACTAAAAATTAGTAAAATCTTCATTGTTATACTTAATAGAATTTTCTTAAAAATACTAAAAATTAGTACGATCTTCAAATTCTTATAATTATTAGAATTTTTTTCATGATCAGACATAATCCTAATCGACTAAGTTCTTAAAAATACTAAAAATTAGCCAAAATCTCTAAATTCTTATAATTGTTAGAATTACCTTCATGATCATATATAATTTTATTGTATCACAGTTATTGATGCCCTAATCGACTAAATTGCTAAAAATACTAAAAATTAGAAAATTCTTAGAATTCTTATAATTACTAGGATTTCTTTAGTGAGTGAACATAATTCTATTATATCGCTGCTATTGAAACTCTAATTGACTAAATTCTTAAAAATAACAAAAATTAGGAAAATCTTTGAATTCTTATGATTATTAGCATTTCACTCGCGATCGAAAATAATTCTATTTCATCCCTAATATTGATACCCGAAGTGACTAAATTCTTAAAAATAGTAAAAATTAGGAAAATCTTCGCATTCTTATAATAATTAGACTTTCCTTCATGATCAAACATAGTTCTATTGTATCATTGCTATCGATGCCTTAATCGACTAAATTATTAAAATACTAAAAATTAGGAAAATCTTCAAATTCTTAGAATTATCAGAATTTCCTTTGTGATCAGACATAATTCTATGGTATCATAGCTCGCGATACCATAATTGACTAAATTATTAAAATATTAAAATTAGAAAAATCTTCAAATACTTAGAATTACTAGAATTTTTTATCATTACATATAATTCTACTCATACTACTATGTATGTATATGTAAATCAAAGACTTATAATTTCTGTCAAATTATTATTATTCTTGTCATTATTATAATTTCCTTAGTCAAATACAACTTGGTTCCATCAGCATTATTCTCATTAGTTTTGATCCATCAAATTACAATTGAACTTTGGAAAAAGAATGAAATCAATTTTCTACTACGTGATACTCCATTTGTTCCTTAATATATCATTTAAGGTTTTTGTACATATATTAAGGACTGTATTTAATAGTTATTATTACATATAAAAAAAACTGTGTTACACTCAATTATTTATTTTTATAAATTATTGTGCACACTAAAAAGAAACAATTATTATGAAAGAGGGAAATGATAGAGTTGGAAAATTTTAATTAATGTTCATTGATAATTATAAAACATTAAGTATTATGAAATAAAAATTTCTCTATAAAATGACATCTATTTTGGAACGGATGGAGTAGATATGATTCTCGAGAACTTCACTATTAAATTATTCAAGGACATGAGCATTGAAAAATTCACTATCCATATGCGTGATCAAATGATGGCCTTAAATGACTTGCAACTTGCTAGAACATGAAAAAGTCTCAAATTCTTCCTATAAATTATATGTTGAATTAATCCAAAAGCTTCAATAAAAACATAGTTAACTAGACACCAACTAAGAAAATGAAAAGTGATGAATGGTTAACCCCTCCATCACCATGGAGCTCAAAGGTGATTTGTGTTAAATTTAAGGGAAGTCATGAAGAATTGAAGAGTGAGGTGAAGATATATCTGACAAGGCAGGTTATTGATTCTTAAGAACCATATGTGAGGGGCTTAATTTTGGAGAAGTTTTATTTGCTTAAGATTTATGATTTGTTTTTGGATATTCTTTAGACTATCAACGAAAACAATGATAGCAAGCCTCTGATCATTTTGTTTACTGGTACCAGTTATGAGATCTGAAAGTATGATGAATAAGTTCTATGTTTTTTTCTCAATTACTATCGTATTGCAATGCCAATGAAATTTTGGCTTTTTAAAAAGATATTAGTACTAATGGAAATTATGGTTTTTATTAATAGTATTTTGTGTTTGATTTAATTTTCTCTAATTTTTTTACCCAATTAACTTGTGTAGATTAAATTCTTGAGTTGATCAATATGACAACAATGTATTCATTTGTTGGCTCAAGTGATAATACAACGATTCTTGGATATAACCATTATTTTTCAGATTCATTTATGTTGATGCATACAAATTACCAACCATGTTCAACACATAATAGCCTCATCATCAAGAATTTTCAGATATTAAATCTTTGTAAATATATCCTTGTTTTGTTTTGTGTTCAAAGTTAAACAGGTTCTAGCCTCATCATCAATAATTTTCGAATATTGTTTATAGATAAGCCATTTATACAAACCAAAATCTTGTTAAGAATTAGACATATCTTCTGCTATTTATATTAGAAAAGCTACTCAAATCATTTTTTGGTAGTTGAAAATAAACCTTTGTTGCAAACACTTATGTTTGCAATGCGTCAATGAATTCCTTCAACATGATTTATACGAATAAAATTGCATCATTAGGTGTCTTTGCATATATTCTTCTTCTGCATAATAATCCAACATGTAAATGTAGGTCTACCATAAAAATAACCAAACAGTAGAATAAATCATAGAATGAACTTTAAAAGATTCAAAGAATATCCAGTTTATAAAAAGATGGAATTTAAACTAAAAATTTCATTATTTAATGATATTAATATTTTTATTACAATACATGGAAGAAGATCTCAAAATAACATTTCGATTAAGAAACCAAAAGAAATTTCAACTATGCAACTTGAAATAAACCCCTTCAAGCTACTAAATAAATCTAAAACCAAATCAAGGACAAACACATCAACAAATTGTTGATTGGAAATTCCTTATTCATTGATTTCTCCATTAAAGAAACAATAATACTCAGAAATACTTCATCCTCGATTTTGAATGACTTGAATATGCTTTCGCTAAAAACTAGTACTTGTGTTGCACATTCTTCCTAACTATAATATATTCCAGGTCGACGACCTATAAAAATAACATAGAACATATGTTTTATCTTCTCCTTCACATCAAAATCTTGAACCACTTTAGGAATACAAGTTCCATCATCATCCATGTCATTGGAACTTTCTTGTTCATGAAAATTTTCATTAAAGAATAAAAAGTACTCCGCAACAGCTTCTTCTTTGCTTTTGAAAGATTTGTATAGGCTTCTACTAAAACAAAGAATAAGCAATGCACATGCTTACCGACTATTGTAATTCCAGGCCACATACCCCTAAAAACAACATAAAATTTTTATTTGTTTTTCTTGGTCTTCATTTTCATAGCTTTAAAATAAAAGCAAAAGAAGAAAGATATTCAACAAAGATAATTAAAACTAATAGATAATGAAACCTTCTTACAGATAATGAAAGGTTCAATACTTCTCAAAGAATCCTTTTCATGAAACTTTAATCTTTTCTTAGAAATATAGGATTGAATTAAGTGAAGAAAGATAATGAAATTTGAATTTTAAATATGCAATTTAAGGGGTATGTTTGTCCATCAAAATATTAAATGACATAATTATTCTAACTTAAACCATGGAAAGATAAAAAAAAAAAAAAAAAAAAGAGCCTATCTATTCGGACATATTCTATCCAAATAGATTTACCCTTTTTTATTTTGTAAACATTAAATAATTTATTAATATTAAAGTTAAGAAAGTAAATGTTCTTATTAACCATAAATTAAATTACTTAATAATTTAATTATTATAATTAGAATACTAAATAATTGAATAACTTTTCTTACTTTAATAAGAACTTAGCTTAAACTTCAAATGTAGCATGATAAATAAACTAAATATCTATTACTTTATATTTGATTCATCAATTATGTTTTTTTAATAATATGTTTTTGAGAATAGTCAGTCATACTTTAATTAGAAATACTATTTTGAAAATTAGATTGAATTGATCGAACATATCGATAAATCAAAAATTGAACCAACAATCGATTCAATTAATTTTGAAATGATATTTAAAAATATTTTGTTTGTAATCATTATTAATATAATTATATATTTAAATATTTAAAAATATTTTTGCTAATTTTGTAGAGCTAATGTAATGAGATATTTAAAATTTTATTATTATTGAAGCAATTACATCATATTGATCAAATAGTAGATATCAAAATAAACTAACTAATCAGTTGAATGAGTAATTTAATTTTCAAAAATACTGAATAAAATATTTAAAATAATTTTTTATTTATGGAGAAGTAGATGTATAATGTTAAAAAAAAAAAAACCTAAATTTCCATTATTTATATCTAATTGATTTAAGAATTTTTTTTGAGATAATATATTTTAAGAATTTTGAACTTAAATTATCACCTCTAGCCATTGCAAAGTGCATACAATAAATTTTAACAATTTTATTTTATAAATTATTTTTAGTACTATTTTGAATATTAATAATTCACATATACTTATGTAATGTAAAAGATAAATTTTATCGCTGAATACAAATATATCCTTTTGTTAAAATAAATAAACAACAAAAAATTTCATAACATTTGTTTATTTATTGATATATCTTTATATGTTTAGATAGTATACGACTCCACTCATTTTATTATATGAATAAATATTTAAGAAATAATTAATAAGTATATATATGTGTGTGTGTGTTAGCATTTACCTTAATTTGCATAGATTTAAATATATATTATAAAATGTAATCCACTATAAAACTGTAGTAATGGCGTTCTAAAACTACATATATTTTCATTTGATAATAAATAACTCTACATTCAATACCAAAAAACCATTTATACTATATAAAAATTGAACCAATTTATTTTGATTGTTTTTTTTAGTTTATATCTCTCTATATCTATACTATATATAAAAGTGGCTAATTAAGAAAAAAAATTTGAATATAAAAGGGTATAAAATTTTCTAAAATTGATAATAATAACCTTAAATTATAAATTTTAATTGGATTGATAATATTTATTTACAAAACTAATTATTAGTTCAATTTTTTATTATTTCAAATAACTAAAATAATGAATAAATATATTTATATTTTAAGTTAGTATCATTAATTTTAAAATATTTAGAAATTAATATATATATATATATATATATATATATATATATATATATATATATATATAAGTAGTTAACTATGAAAAAATCTTTTGGATATAAAAGGGCATAGAACTATTTTAAATTGACAATAATAGCCTTAAGTTATAAATTTTGATTGGATTAATAATATTTATTTATGAAACTAATTATTATTTTAATTTTTAAAATTTGTGATATTTGAAATCTATTACTATACTATTTACAAAAAAAGGTTAATTAGTCTATACTATATATAAAAGTGGTTAATTAGAGCATTTTTCTGGACGTAAAGGATATAAAATTTTTTTAAATTGACAATAATAATCTTAGATTATAAATTTAATTGGATGGATACTTTTTTTACAAAATTAATTAGTAGTTTAATTTTTGAGATTTGTGATTATTTAAATAACTGAAATAATAGCTAAAAATGTTTATATTTAAGTTAGTATTATTTTATTTTTAATATATTTAAAAAATTAAGATGAATATGATTTATCTATCTATAATATACATAAAAGTAGTTAACTATGAAAAAAAATTTTGAACATAAAAAGGTATAAAAAAAATTTTAAATTGACAATAATAATCTTAAATTATAAATTTTAATCGGGTAGATAATATTTTTTTATGAAACTAATTATTATTTTAATTTTAAAATTTATAATATTTGAAATCTATACTATATTATTTTACAAAAAATTGTAATTAGGAAAAAATATTTTGGATATAAAATATAATTTTTTGAAATTGATAATAACAATCTTAAATTATAAATTTTAATTGGATAATATTTTTTTAGAGAATTAATTATTATTTTAATTTTCTTCATTATTTAAAGTTTGTGATTATTTGATGATGAGTAATGAAAATATTTTCTTTATTTATTTTATTTAACTTTACTATTAATTTTGTATAACTCTTATTTAGTTTTTAAATTTGATTTTTTCATCATTTTGTCTTACATATATTTTTTTTTCATTTTTTCATCATTTTGTCTTATATATTTTTCATTCACTTATTAATAAAATATTATATTTATGAAAAAAAAATTTATATGTATTTTAGAAAATTTGTAATTATTTATAACTTTACATAATTTATTATCTTTATTTATATGTATATAAATTTAACTAATTCATACGTCTAATAATTATTATAATCACATGAAATGCACGTGTAATAAAAATTTATTTATATAAATATAGATTGTAAACTTATTTTGTAGAAAATGAGAAAATTTGAAAAAAAAATATTTTTTTTGTAAAATATTTGAGTATTATCAGTCTAAACCATTATTCACTCCAACTCAAGACAGATAAGGTAACATCTCAAGTATTGTGTTTCTCTTATCAAATTATGTACGAATTTCTTAAAATTTTATCTTGACCCATACAAATTTCTCCAAACTTAAATCATGTTGGATCTGTGACCATCCTTAAATATAAGATCATTAAATTCACTTCAAATTAATTTATATTAATATATTTATTTAAATTTAAATTCATATTAATATGCATTGAACTTATTCTATATTTATCTATATATTAAAATCTATAAACTCTCCATTATATATCAAAAAAAATTTATTTTTAATTATTATGATATAATAAATATTAAATATATGAATGAAGATAAATTACTATGTGATAGTCAATATATTTTATTTTTTACAGGTAAATGATATTATTATAAAAATTATATTTATGATATATATATATATATATATA